>LNAC01000017.1:746401-786247 GCA_002007465.1 Ailurus styani
GAGCCTGGCCCCTCCTTCCCCCTCTGCGCCCCCCACCGACGGCTGCCAGCCGGGTCAGGGCCGCGGGCGCCGGGCTAGGCGGGGGCACTAGCCCTCCCTGCCCCGGGAGAGAAAAAAAGAGAGAGAAAATCAAGTCTCAGCCGGCTTGGGCCAGTGTTGCGGGCGTGCCTACGTGACGCTGAGGCTGCGAGGGCTTTCCCACCTGCTTCCGACCGACCCAAGTGTGAAGTGAGGTGTGAACAGGCCTCTGACTGAGCCCGCGTCCACTGACTGACCAGGAGAGGGACCTTTGAGGGGAGGGACTTGGCCTCCGGCAGGCGGGGTGAGGAGCCCCCGACTGATTGAGGGTAGGTGGCCTGGCCTGTGGCCAGGTGGGGCACAGAGGCCCCACTTCCTTGTACACGTGTGCAGTAGGGCTGTAGGATAAATTCCTAGAGTGAAATTACTGGGTCAAAGGTGATGTTTCTGCTGTTTGGAGAAATGCTGCCAAATTACTCCTAAGCTGTACCAATCGGCAGTTTCACCAACAATCTGTGTCACTAAGGAATTTACACTGTGAGATTTAGACACCTGTACAATTGGTAGCAGGATCAGAAACTTGAAGGAAGGCACAAAGAGAAGCCATGAGGTGGCACGCCAGGAATAGTAAGGTGTTTTGAATGAGCAAAGCTATAAAGATAAAAAGAAAGATATACCCCGTAGAGGGAGAAGTGGTAGGTAGTTGGATGGTCGTAGGGTACCAACATTAAAATCAAGATAGGATCTGTGTTACAAGAAATGTGGGGTATTGACAAAAATCCTGTGGCTCATGCTCTAGCAACTTGGTAATATGTGTTGACAGATCCAATGGGAAATTGTATTTATCCCGAAGAGATATTGGTTCTCAAAGGAACGGTTTCAGGTGCTACGTAAAGCACTGTCTCATGCTGTGATTCTCAAACTTTAGAGAGCATCACAATCAGGAAGAAGACTTGTTCAAACACCGGTTGCTGGGCCCCCACCCCAGAATTTCTAAACCTGGGGTAGGAGGTGTGAGGCTCTGAATTTGTATTTCTGAAATTTCCCCGGGTAATGTTGATGCTGCTATTCTGGGACCATGCACTGAAAACACTGGTCTGGTGGGTGAGGAGTCTATGGCCAATGGATTTCAGAAGGTCTTGTCAAATGGCTGAAATCATCCCTGTTGTGAAGGGATTCATTAAGTTGTCTTCACCAAATGCCATTAGACATTTGGTTTATTTAACTCCCTGTTTCTTTCTCTTTTTTTCGTCAAAGTTTTATTTATTTGAGAGAGAGAGAGAGAACATGAGAGGGGAGAAGTTCAGAGGGAGAAGAAAACTCCCTGATGAGCTGGGAGCCCGACTCGAGACTCGATCCTGGCACTCTGGGATCAGGACCTGAGCGGAAGGCAGGCGCTTAACCGACTGAGCCACCCAGGTGCTCCTAACTCCCTGTTTCTTGAAATACCGTCTTCTCAAGGATTCTGTGACTCTGCACCTCCCTTACCACTTCTTTTCAGTCTCCTTAGATGACTCCTGCTCCACTACTCACTCCTTAAATCTTGATGTTCCTCAGAAGTCTGACATAGGCCACCTTCACACACCTCTTCCTACACAATGTCAACTATTCTTGGGGCTTTAAGTGATAAATTTCATGCTGATGACTACCTAGGTTTATCTCCAGCCCTGTCCTCAAAGCTCCAGATATCCAAGTGTGTATAAAATCTCATAGGCATCTCAAGTTGAAAACCGAACTCCTGTCCTCTCAAAAAAGGGGTTCCCCATCTCAATGAATCGTGGTACTACCAGCCAGCAAATGTTCAAGTGAGAAATCTGAGCATTATGCTTGATTTCTACCTCTTTCTCAACAACAGGTCCTATCTCTTTTTATCTCCTAAATATTTTTTGCACCCCTTCACTTCTTTTGACCTCTACTATTATGACTTGAGCCAAGCTAAGAGATCACCTCTGGTCCAGTCTACTATAGCAGCCTCCTATCTTGTCTTTGTGAATCTATTCTTGCTCTCTTTCATTCCTTTTTTCACATTCAGCCAAAGCGATCTTTAAGAGAGTATGTAATCAAACCGCCTTTAGTGGCTTCCTAATAACACTATGTCTTAGTTGGCTTAGGCTGCCATAACAAAATGACATGGTCTGGGTTACTTAAACAAGAGAAACTTGTTTTCTCACAGTTCTGGGGGCTGGGAAGTCCAAGATCAAGGTGCTGGCCAGTTTGGTTCCCTGGTCTTTGGTTTGCATATTTCTTGTTATATCCTCACATGGTGTTTCCCCAGTGGGCGCATGCAGGGAGAAAGAGAGGGAGAAAGGGGGTGGGAGATAAATTTCTTCTTTATAAAGCCACTAATCCCAACATGAGGGCCCCATCTCCATGTCTAATCTAACCTTAATTACCTCTCAAAGATCCCATCTCCAAATACCATCACATTGGGGGTTAGAGTTTTAACATATGAATTTTAGGGGAACACAAACATAATACTCTAAACTTTTACATGTAAAGATATGATATACATGTATATATATTTGTAAGTTATGTGATATATTTATATATAGTTTGATTTATATGATTTCACTGAAGTAAATTTTACCCTAAAAAAAATTTTACCCTAAAAAAAAAATTTTACCCTAAAAAAAAATTTTATCCTAAAAAAAGACATGGAAAACATTTTGAACTCTATGATATGTATGCTATAGTGAAGGGATGAGTATATTGATGTCTGCAAGTTACTTTGAAATGCATCAAAAATAAGATAGGTGAATGTGTAGATGGATAAATATGGATAAAGCAAATATAATAAAATATTAAAAAAATTTTACCCTAAAAAAAAAAATTTTACCCTAAAAAAAAATTTTACCCTAAAAAAAGACATGGAAAACATTTTGAACTCTATGATATGTATGCTATAGTGAAGGGATGAGTATATTGATGTCTGCAAGTTACTTTGAAATGCATCAAAAATAAGATAGGTGAATGTGTAGATGGATAAATATGGATAAAGCAAATATAACAAAATATTAACATTGTCAAATCTACATGATAGTTATATAGATGTTTATTTTAACTTTTATGTAAATTTAATGTTTTCATATTATGTTGAGAAAAAATCTAAAATTAAGAAAGTGAATTATGATTTTCCCACAATTTAAAATTTTTTTTAAAAAGGTGAGAGAAGGGGCATCTGGGTGGCTCATTCGGTTAAGTGTCTGCCTTTGGCTCAGGTCATGATCCCAGGGTCCTGGGAGGGAGCCCCGCATCAGGCTCCCTGCACAGAGGGGAGTCTGCTTCTCCCTCTCCCTCTGTTGCTCCCCCTGTTTGTTCTCCTTCCCTCTCTCTGTGTCAAAAAAATAAGTAAAATATTAAAAAAAAAAACAAAAGGGGAGAGATTATAATGAACCCCGTGTGCCCATGATCCAGCTTCAAGAATGAACAGTCTTGTTCCACCTATATTCCTACCCACTCTCTCACCTGCACCTTCCTGAATTATTTTAAAATAAATGCAAGATATTACACTGTTTATTCTAGAGACATTTCAGTTTCTACCTTTAAAAGATAAGGAATCTTCATTTAACAATTTGTCAAGCACATATGTATTCAAGGAATCAGTGGTGAACAAGGTAGACATGGTCTCTGGTTTATGGTGAATATAGTTTTTAAGGAAGACAAACAATAAACTAGTAAACTAGTAATAAACTAGTAAACTAGTAAAATGTGACAATAATCAGTTTGAGAAATCTTAACTTATGAAATATAAATATGAAACAATTTTATTGTTTCTCCAATAACACTTACCACTATCTCTAGAAATCCTCTTGCTCTCTGACAGTCAATTCCCATAAGAACATCCTACTCTGGGGACACTGGGGTGGCTCAGTTGGTTAAGCGTCCAACTCTTGATTTTGGCTTAGGTCATGACCTCAGGGTCATGAGCTCTAGTCCCACGTGGGGCTCTGGACTCAATTCGGGGTCTGCTTGTCCCTCTCCCTCTGCCCCTCCCTTGTGATCTCTCTCTCAAATAAATAAATAAATAAATAAATAAATAAATAAATAAATAAAATCTTAAAAAAAAAAAAAAGAATATCCTACTTTGGTCCCGTATCTATGAAGTCAATTTTAGTAACTAATGCAGTCTCACTCTAAGTATGTCTTAGTCATGCCCGTTTAAAATCTTTAATCTCATATTTCATTCATGGCTCTTCCCATTCTCCTGGTACAGGTGGACTGGAATTGTGGATATGACAGCCATTTAGTGGAGGGGGTGGTAATATCCCCTTCTTTCTGCTTGGCTTTTGTTTCCTCCCAAGTAGGGATGAGGAGGAGAGAGAATGTTCTTTGCAAGGCTGTCCAGGAAGAGTTGTTCTCTTTCTGCTGGTTGTTGCTACTTTCAGTAACAGTTCTCTCTGTGTCAGGAGTCCAGATGCCAGCAGTCTTACTTGGACTGCTACTCTCTGGGGCCTCCCCTGTGCACTTCCCAACATAGGAGAAGTCAGTATCGACCTCTTTCTCCCAGACATCTCCTCCAGTCCCTGTCAGGGGCAATCGAATATATAGCTTTTTGTTTGGGGGGGATCCTTGTCTGGAGGGGCTTCTTGGGGAGTGCCAGCAAGAGCCGTAAGCCTCAGTGATCTTCTGCGCTCACTAGTTGACTCACACATGGTGAATTTACATGCTTGATGCAAGAAGGAAGGACATGCAGATAGTTCTCATCCTGATGACCCCTATCTCAGCACCAATTAGCTTTTTTCTCTCTTCCTTCACACCCAAGCACAACAGGGGCTCATTTAAGTCAGTGGTTCAGGAACTTCCAGACCAGTTCTCAGCTTGAGGAATGGGAAGAGATAGTTTGCTGTACTTTCAAATTGTGGGAAGGGAGTGGGGGAACAAATTGAATGGCCCTATCTTCTTCAGCTAGGGAGAAGTAATGGGTGGTTGGCATCTATGAAACGTAGTATTCATCCATGGATATATGAACTAATTGGAAAAAAATTTAAATTCTATTTTTGTTGCAGAATTTATGATAAGTGATTAATATTAGTAACTAACTTTCAAACATAAAAATAGTGATAGGACTGAGGCACTTCGGTCGCTCAGTCAGCTATACCTCCAACTCTTGATTTTGGCGCAAGTCATGATCTTAAGGGCATGAGATCAACGCCTGCATCGGGCTCTGCACTGAGCGTGGAGCCTGCTTACAATTCTCTCCGCCCCCCCGCCCCTCCCTCTCCAGTTTGAGCACCCATTCTCTCTCTCTCTCTCTCAAAAAAAAATGTGGTAGGACTTTAAGGGTACAACAGTGTTCTGATTGTATATATCTTTCTCATCAGCCATCCTGCCTGAAACTCAGGAAACACAGAGTCCCTGGTTATGTAATAAGAGTATACTTGAAAAGTACCCTGACCTTATCTGACAACCCAGATGGAAGAATACTAGCCCTGAAGGTGCTTTTCTTAAAACAGTAAGTAGTGTTGCTTTGTCATCCTGGATCTGTCTCGAAATATTCTGTTTACCCAAGGCTTCCAAAACGATGATATCTTTTTCAAAAACTAGTATGTATGTATATTTTTCTTTTCTTTTTTTCTGGGCGATTTGTCTTATTTTATTTTTCCAGGCTTATTGAGATATAGACATATATGTATTGAGATATTGACATGTGACATTGTATAAGTTTAAGATGTATAATGTGATATTTTGGAACACCTGGGTGTCTCAGTCAGTTAAGTGTCTGCCTTGGGCTCAGGTCAAGATCCCAGGGTGCTGGGATGGAGCCCCGCATCAGGCTCCCTGATCAGTGGGGAGTCGGCTTCTTCCTTTGCCTCTGCCACTCCCTCCTGGTTGTCTACTCCCTCTCTCAAATAAATGAATAAAATCTTTTTAAAAAAGATGTATAATGTGATACTTTGATACATACATATATTGTGAAATGTTTACCACAAAATGTTTTTAAGGTTGGTTAAAATGTCCTTTACCTTGCATAATTATCATTTTGTTGTTTTTGTTATGGTGAGAACATTAAAGCTCTACTGTCATAGCAACTTTCAAGTACAATACAGTATGATTAACTATTATCATTATGCTGTACATTAGGTGCCCAGAACTTACTCATCTTAAAACTGAAATTTTGTTCCATTTGATTAAGAGCTCCCCATTTGCACTCCACCAAAACCTGGTAACTACCACTCTCCTCTTTGTTTCTGTAAGTTTAATGTTTTAGATTCCACATATAAGTGAGATCATGGAGTATTTGTCTTTCTCTGAATTATTTTGCCTAGCATAATGCTCTCAAGGTCCATCTGTGTTGTTGCAAATGGTAGGATTTCCTTCTTTTTTTATGGCTGAATAGTATTTGTGTGTGTGTTTCAAGGTGATACTTCTTCATAGACTTATTCCTCTGATCTCATGCCTCAATCCCATGTGCATTGAGAGGCTAGTGCAGTCATTTATTCAACCATTGAATACTCCCACTTTTTGAAAGTTTCTCATTATACCGCTTTGCTTTTATGGAAGACCTACAATAGTATTTGTTTTTGCTAACCAAAAGAAATCTGAAGAGGATTTTCATTCTTCTGAAAAAAGGCAAAAAGCAAACATAGTGTTCAGCATTGGTTTCTCAGCCAGCCGTTATGGAGACAGCAGCGGCCCCAGCAGTGAGAGTCACCCCGCCAAGCTCTGTCCCCACAACTACCCTCGGCATCTCAGCATCCGGGCACTGTAGCTTTAAACTGTATCTGTGAGTATCTGTGCTTTCTCACAATTTATTTTGTTAACTCTTAGCAAGATGTGTCCTATGGTAATGGAGAAGCCTAAGAGAGGTTATTTTTTGGGTCTGGGAACACTCAAAAAATTCCATATAAATTAATAGTAATTGCTTCTTTGTTTCACACCACTTCAGCTTATGAAAGGTTTCACAGGAGCACTCCAGTTTTGGATGGCAGGAGAAACTTGTAGTCCTGAGTGCCCACTGGGTGCCAGGCACCTTGTTAGGGGCTGGGGATAAAACTGAGCAAGATAAGCATAGCCTCTTTCTCAGAGATCTTAGCAGCCCTAGTCTGTGAATGCAGAAAACAAATCTCAGTCCCTTACTTTTAATTAGAAACTTAAATATGAAAAAAATACGTGAAACTGTAAGTCAGAACCATTTCACACCCATCATGATGGCTGTTATTTTAAAAAAATGGAAAACAAGTTTTGGCGAGGATGTGGAGAAATTGGAACCCTTGCTCATTGGAGGTGGGAATGTAAAATGGTACAGCTGCTGTGGAAAACAGTTTGGCAGTTCCTCAAAAAGTTAGACATAGAATTACCATATGATCCAGCAATTCTACTTCTGGGTATTTACCCCCAAAGCATTAAAAGCGAGGATGCAAACAGATACTTTTCCACCTGTCTTCAGAGCAATGTTATTCATAATAGTCAAGAGGTGGAAATAACCTGTGTCCATCAACAGTTGAAGGGATAAACAATTTAGAATTCTGTTCAGCCTTAATGGAAATTATGATACATGCTACAAAATGGAGGAAACTTGAGAAGATCATGCTAAGTGAAACAGGCCAGTCACAAAAGGATAAGTACTGTATGATTCTACTTATATGAGCTAACTGGAATAGGTAAATTCATAGAAACAGAAAATAGAATAGAGCTATCAGGGGTTAGGGGAAGGGAGAATGGGGCATTATTTAATAGGTTCAGAGTTCCTGTTGGAAAGATGAAAAAGTTCTGGAAATGGATAGTGGTGATGGTTGCACGATGTTGTGATTATATCCTAATGCCATTGTATTTTACACTTAAAAATGGTTTAAGGGGTGCCTGGGTGCCTCAGTCAGTTAAGCGTCTGACTCTGAATCTCAGCTCAGGTCTTGATTTTTTTTTTTTTTATTCATTTGACACAGAGAGAGAGATTACAAATAGGCAGAGAGAGAGGAGAGAGGAGGAAGCAGGCTCCCTGCTGAGCAGAGAGCCCGATGTGGGCCTCGATCCCAGGACCCTGGGATCATGACCTGAGCCGAAGGCAGCGGCTTTAACCCACTGAGCCACTCAGGCGCCCAATCAGCTCAGGTCTTGATCTCAGGGTTGTGAGTTCAAGTCCCATACTGGGCTCCATGCTGGACTTGAAGCCCACTTAAAAAAAGAAAGAAAGAAAGAAAGAAAAAAATGCCTAGAATAGTAAATTTTATGTTTATGTATATTTTACCAAAATAAAAATATGTGAATATTTTCCTTTTATCAAAAAATTGAAACATTATGGACAATGTTAAAACCTCTTTTGACCACCTCCTCTATCCTGATCCCACTTCCCCCTCTTTGTTGGTTCTATGTTTCCTCCTCTAGAGCTTTTCTGTACATTTGCTTGTATTCATATGTACTTAGCAAAATGACTTATATTTTTAGCTTTATCCAAAATACATGTCTCCTTTAGTATGGAGATTTAAAACCATCATTTGCAGTAAAAATGTTCTGAGCAATAGGGCTTTCTGCCTTATTAATGGGGATTTTTATTTTTGATGGATGTGCATTTTTCAAAGGCTGTGATTTTCTTCCATTTTTCTTTTTTTCATTACATGGCAGGGTCAGTGCCTACTGACCTCTTTTGTTTATGCTACAGCTAGCCAGCTCAGATGTCTCTGTGCCTTAGAGAACACTCTGTCCTTCCTGCTGGATTCCAGGTATAATCTCCCAGTTTTGGGTCACTTGTAGCTTTTCCACTGGACTGCTTTAGTAGGCAGACTCTCATTGTACATAACTTAAATAATTTTCTTATCCTTTCCCCATTTCCATCCCTGTTTCTAATTTCCCGAGATATCAAAATCTTCATAAAAATTTTGTTTAGCCTCTCTGTTCAAAGATGATACATCCTCATTTTGAGAAATTTAAAGCAATTTAGAATGCTTATAAAACAGACTGTGTAACAGCATCACCATTTGAATAACATGTTTCTAGACATCTCTGAACAGTGAATACTCACAGGTGCAGACAATTTTACAGAAACAGGATCATACTATGCACATTGTATTGCAATTGGCTTTCTTAGTTCAAAAAATATTTCCTTACAGTTTGCTGTGTCTGTGAATATAGATCTACAGTATCCATTTTATTGGCTCATAATAATAGTTTTTAAATAGTATGACATGTTTCTTCTTATTTAATAGAAAACCACAAAGAAGCAAACAAAAAAGTGTATCACATTCTCTCAGCTCTGATAGCCTGCATTGAACAGTTTGTAAAATTAAAAGAAACATATCTATGAGATTAGCAAATTCATGCTACAAAAAGTTACAAAATAAAAAGTGCAAGTTGAGAGCCACCCTCCCTTTCCTAGCTCAGTCTTCCCAAGGCCATATGCTTTTATTAGTTTCTTGCGAGTCCTTAAAAACGTATTTCTCTTTTTTGTGTGTTTTCTAACACAAAAAAAAATCACATCACTATATAGAGTTCTTTGCTTTTTTCATTTGATATATTTTGGAGATAATTTCTTAACTGTGGGTAAATACATCTTTTTAACACCTGCATAAAAAAAGTCATTTGTTAGGATATGCCACAATTTATTTAATCAGTTCCTTGTGGTGGATATTTTTGTTGTTTCCAGGGTTTCGCTTGTTTGTTTATTATGCAGTTTTGATTTTACTATTACCAATAATGTTGCAAGAACATCTTTGTACTTACCTTAACAAGGCTTACCAGCTTATCCATAGAGAAAATCTTAAACACTGGGGACTGGGTTAAAGGGTGTATGTATTTTATGTGTAGGTAGAAATTGCCAAATCATCATCCAGAAAGTTTGCACCAAATAACATTCTGACAAAAGTGTTCGAGAGTGCTTGTTTCCTAAAATTCCACAAGCATTAGTTATCAAACTTTTTAGTTTAAATGAATTAATATTCTTATTTTGTTCTGATTTGCATTTACTTTATCGTGAATGAACTTGAGATATTTTTCAAATGTTCATTGACAGTTTGTAGTTTTTTCCTTAAAACTGTTCATACACATTCACTATTTTTTTTTCTCCTAGACTGTTCATCTTTTTAATAGCTATCAGTAGAATTTGTGTGAATAGATAAGGTATTATTGAGCAAGGTAATATTACATTGCTTGGATAATGTATTCAACTAGTTCCCTAATAATGAACAGTTAGGATGTTTACAATATCATACTACAGTTTCAAACTTCTTGTATTTGCATCTTCGTGCTCTGAATCAAGTATCTCTTTAAGTTAGATTCCAGAAGTAGAATTGCTGATTGAAAGCTGAATTCTTTGTCAAAATTTTCAAAATAGCGTTGTTTGATGTGAAAGACCCTCAGATCCCACTACCCAAGAATCTGACACCGGGCTTCCACTGGATGCAAAGGCAAGAGGGTTTATTGTTCACAGACGCGCCTGTGGGCGGTCAGCAGCATCAGCTGGCTGAGCGCGCCGGGCTTTTGGCTCACAAGCTTTTTATAGGGGAAAAAGGGGGTACATAAGCAACGGCTTAGCAACAGGTTTTCTATTAGTTATTTAAGACAGCAATGCAGGTTATCTAAGGCCATAGGTGTTACTTCCCTTGGAATCCCCCGGAATGGTTATTTAAGACAACAATGCAGGTTATCTAAGGTCACAGGTGTTACTTCCCTGGGAATCCCTCGGAATGGCCGGGAGGGGTTCTCAGGACTCTCCGTCCTTTGTTCTCTTTCTGTTTTCGCAGCCAAGCGGTTGCAGAAAGGCAAGAAGGCGGTTAGTTAGTTGAAGGCTGGGGGAAGGTGTTCACAAGCGAGGGTCTTTCAGATGGGGGGAATGGTCCAATTTGGGGAATGGGAGAAAAGAAAGAGAAACTAAATAGGAGCTTCTGAGTGCAAGGCTAAGCTGCTCTAAATTAAAATTGAACTAAAACGCTAATTGGTGATGTTATCGTCCTAGCTGCTTTCATCAATAAGCTTCTTAAAATCCTAAATCTCCTCCATTTGGTGCCTGGACTTCCTGGGAGTCTGCAAATTCTCTGAAGGAAAAAAAGAAAAAAAATGTAATTTCCAAATGAATAATAGTATTAAAACATAATTATAAAAGCACATTTTGAATCCTTATATGGCCATGCGATTTTGATGTTGGCTTTACATTTTTTACAATTATCTGAGTGGTGCATACTGTTTGAAGGAACATTTGGCATTATGGTAATTCATTAATTTAAATTGAATGGAAGGAAGTAGTGGGAGACTTGAGTCAGCTTACCTACAGGACTGGGGGCTTCCTGCGGATGCCGAGTTCAAAAGAACCTGTGCAACGAAGCAATCCATTAAATTAGAATAACATAGGAAATGATTTGGGGGAGGATGAATTGCATAAATCTTGTCTTTGTACCTAACAACTTGTTCATTAGCAGTTAGTGTAGTAGAAAATACAGAGTGAAGAAATTTACCTTTCTGATCCAAATAATAATTGGATTAGGACACCCATTCAGGCCAAATTGCATTAATGACCACAAAACCAACCTTAGTTTTATTGGGTTTATTAGGTGGCATTGCATTAAACTAGGCATTCCAGGATTGCTTGGGCAACTTTGACCAAGTATGAGGTCTGCCTTGGTATCTGCAAAGTTAAGAAAGAAATGAAGTGAGTCATACTGATGAAGGAGCAGAAGGCAAGCTGAGGACAAAGCACAGGCTGACACCCCGCAACCTCCTCACCCCCTCCACTCCCAGGTGGGATCTGTGGGACACTCCTCAGGTACGCCTCACTGCCCTAAAACTAAGGGAAGGAGAGACACATGGGTAACTGATAGAAATCACAGTCCTACAAGACACGAGTCTCTATCAGTTACCAACATCTTGGTGATTTACCAGGAAAAAGCATTCTGATTAATAGCCTAACTTCCAGAGACCCATAACTCAATTTCCTGGAACCTAATATCACCTTACCCTCCACAGTGAGGTGGGAAACAGAAGCAGAAGGGAAAGTAAACAAAATTAAGTTTCTTTATGACCTGCAGCCTATTAAGAAGGACTTGTAATAGGAAGAGTATTAACATTCCTCCAGGAAGCTCCCAACTATCTTAATGTTAGTGCCTTACTAAAAGGAAGAACCATCTTAGCTTGACAATAGCAAGACCTTCAGTGTCCTTTAAATCTTCTTTAGCATGTGAAAGTCCCTTCCAACACCTCCCTTTTCCTTACCTCCCCTACTCCCAAGTATAGAATCAGCCATTCCCCTACAGGCCCCGGCGCAGCAGCTCTTTCTGCTCACGGGGTCCTGTCCCCGTGCTTTAATACAATCACCTTTTTTTGCACCAAAGACATCTCAAGAATTCTTTCTTGGCTGTAAGCTCTGGACCTTACCAACAATATTACGTCAACACCACCTTATACAACATTATTATCCAAACAGACATTTTCTGCATTAGTGTTTTTGACAGACAAAATTAAATAGACAAAAACTGGTTTGGGGCGCCTGGGTGGCTCAGTGGGTTAAAGCCGCTGCCTTCGGCTCAGGTCATGATCCCAGGGTCCTGGGATCGAGGCCCGCGTCGGGCTCTCTGCTCAGCAGGGAGCCTGCTTCCTCCTCTCTCCTCTCTCTCTGCCTGCCTCTCTGCCTACTTGTAATCTCTCTCTCTGTGTCAAATGAATAAATAAAATCTTTAAAAAAAAACCTGGTTTGCTCTCATTTCTTTGTTCTAATATGCATTTACATTATTATGAATATAAATATGCACACATATTATTTAATAATGTTAATGTTTTTTTCCAAATGTTACTTTCTTTCCTAGATAAAAATATACCACTTAGGGGCACCTGGGTGGCTCAGTTGTTAAAGCGTCTGCTTTCAGCTCAGGTCACGATCCCAGGGTCCTGGGATCAAGCCCCTTGTCTCGCTCCCAGATCCACGGGAAGCTTGCTTCTCCCTCTCCCATGCCCCCTGCTTGTGTTCCTTCTCTCCCTGTGTCTCTGTCAAATAAATAAATAAAATCTTAAAAAAAATATCTACCATTTAAAATAAGTTTTCTTCTAGCTTTTTTTTTTTACCTCAACAAACATATTCAGTTTTACATAGTTGCAACAATGTTGTGGTTAGAGTTTTGATTTTTGCATGTCATTTAACATGTACCGTAAATGTTTTCCCATTTTGCGAATCAGTTTTTATTCCTGTTTCCCTTGCTTCATGCACTTTCCCTTGCCCACCATCATGTACCCAGTGTTTGTGCAGGTATGTGAGCCCACTCATTTTTCTCCATAACCATGTAAGCCTAGTGGAAAAGATATGCAGATACATGTATACACATAAATAAGTATATAAAGTACATATAAAAGGTTGTGAGTTGTCATTTGCTCTTACAAAAGTGAGATCATAAACTACGTATTTTTCAGTTATATCTTTTCTTCTTTAATTCTTCAGGGCAGCCTGCTGAATCAATAGTTACAGATCCAAGCTGATTTTTTAACGGCAACATAGTTACCCATACTATAGACATACACATTATTCATCAATAGAGAGTTCTTTCGTTGATGGACTTTTAAATTGTTCTCAAGTTTTTTTGTTATTACAGACAATGCCACAATAAATTTTCTCATAGATTTGTTCTTAGATTGTTAGTACTAGGATCACTAGATCGGCGGGTATGTGTATATACATATATAAATTTTATTTATTTATTTATTTTTAAAGATTTTATTTCTTTGACAGAGAGAGAGAGTCACAAGTAGGTGGAGAGACAGGCAGAGGGAGTGGGGGAAGCAGGCTTTCCACTGAGCAGAGAGCCCAATGTCGGGCTCGATCCCAGAACCCTGGGACCATGACCTGAGCGGAAGGCAGAGGCTTAACCTACTGAGCCACCCAGTTGCCCCTATTTATTTATTTTGAGATAGAGAGAAGGAACGGGTTGGGAGGAAGGGCAGAGGGAAAGGGAGAGAATCTTAAGCAGGCTCCACACCCAGCACAGAGGCCTACACGGGGCTTGATTCATGACTCTGAGATCATGACCTGAGCTGAAATCAAGAGCCGGACACTTAACTGACTGAGCCACCCAGGCACCCCTATATTTTTTGTTTTTAATGTATAATGTCATATTACTTTAAAAAGCTGCATGTGGACCTTATCTGGACCTTGATTCAAGTAAACTATAAAATTAAGAAGTATATTTATAAGACAATTGGAAATTTGAACACTGACTAGATATTTCATTAAATTAAGGAATGGTGGGGGGGTTTTAGATGTGATAATGGTAAAGATACATACTGAAATATTTATGGATGAAGTAATTTGGCTCAGAAAAGTACTGGAGGGAGAGAAGTGGATTGAAGCTGATATAATGGGAATTCATTATGTCGTTGTCTTTTTTTATATATGTTTGGAATTCTCCGTAATAATAATAATAATAATAATGATGATGATGATGAAATCTATAACAATTCACACTATCTAATGTATGAAAAAACCTATTTCCTTACATTTCCCTTAGCACTGGGTGTTATTACTTGTTTATTTTTGTCAATCTGATGGATGACAAAAGATATTTGTTGCCAGTTTGTATTTACCTTACTACTAAGGAGGTTGATTATCTTGAGAAAGTATAAAGCTCACTTGTTGGCAGCTAGCAGCCAGGCCATGATGTTCCCAAATTAACACAAACAATACCATGGAGCCCTGGGTCACTTAGTTGGTTAAGCATCTGCCTTCCACTCAGGTCAAGATCCCAGGGTCCGGGGATCAAGCCCCTGTTTCAGGTTCCCTGCTCAGCAGGGGGGAGTCTGCTTCTCCCTCTCCCTCTGCCCCTCCCCATCCCCATTCATACTCTGTCTCTCACATGCTCTCTTTCTCTCAAATAAATAAATAAAATCTTAAAAAAACCCCAATACTTCTTAGACTATAAACTGTACATAAGACCACTCTGTGACTGTTTCTAGAACAAGACAGAGAAAGACCGCTTTGCAACCATAAAAACAATAAAACATCCACACTTCTGACTAAACTGAGTCACAGCTGCTCCTTTACCAATGACAACTTTAGCCTTGCTTTAATCCTCCTACTTCCTAGATAAAAATTATTCCGATATCCAGCCACTAAATTGCCCCAACTTTTTGACAACCTTCAATCCATAACTGGTCCCTACTTCTTTAACTTTTCTGGGAATAATACAGCACAAGTCCCAATACTGTGAGAAGCACCTTTCAAGGTCCTTTTGTTGAGGCCTCTACAGTTCCTCTGGAGTACTTTGTTCCTTGCTGTAGGAGGGTAAATTAAACTTTTTTATATGGATGTGTTCCTAGAGGCCTTTGGTCAGTAGGCTTTAAAACAATCTTTTGAACGTTTATTGTCTATTTCTTCTTTGGGATAGTCTCCCAGTTCAATGGGTAGTTCTGAAATTTCCCCTTTTGTTTGAGAGTTAGTCCCATTGTTTACCTTCCCCATTCTTCTCCAGGGGCCATATGTACTACTTTCTTTGAAGAGGTGAAAGAGGGGTGCCTAGGTGGCTCAGTCAGTTAAGCACCTGCTCAGGTCATGATCCCAGGCTCCTGGGATAGAGCCCCATGTTGGGCTCCCTGCCTGCTTCTCCCTGTCCCTCTGCCCACCCCCCTGCTCACGTGCGCATGCTCTATCTCTCAAATAAATAAATAAAATCTTTTTTTTAAAGAAGAGGTAAAAGATAAGGATTCTTTTTTTTTAGTTTTTATTTATTTATTTTTTTAAAAAAGATAAGGATTCTTATTTGAGTTGGATCACTCCAGGTTTGATGCCATTAGCAAGAATCTTCAGGATCTTATTAATTCACCAGTAATGCTACTGGGAGCTAAGTGAAGTTGGACCTCTCCATTTGGTCCACATCCTTCTGGTTATTTTCTTGGCCACCAGTCCAGTTTGGCTAATGTTGACAACATGTGTGTGTACCATTTATTGTTCATTTCATTAGGTATTAAGGGAGAAAATTCATCCTCTTAACTCAGAAGTCTGGCATTTATATTAGATTTTGGTCTATTTACTTAAAAGCTCTGATGTGAGATATATAAAAATTCAGTACTTCTTTGTTAATTGTTCTTTTACTGATATGAAATATCACTGTTTGTTCCTTTTAGTGTTTTCCATCTTGAATTCTACTGTTTGTTACATTAACATTGTAACATACGTAACAATCTTTTGTTTGGTGTGCCGGGATAATATTTTGATATTTAAGCCCATGTGTTTTTACCCAGTATGTAACTCTCTATTCAGACGACTAGACTCTGAGTCATCCTTTGCCTTAAGGGAGATTGTCTCAACCAGAACCAGAACACAAAAGAGGCAAATTCTTGACTAGTGAATTTCGAAGCTGGGGTTCAGGTGTAAGACACTCTGAGCCAGTGTCTTCCCCCTGGCTCATAGGAGAGAAGAACGAAGTCATGTTCTGTTTGGTCCATTCTATTTCCCTAGGTGTTACTTCTTTCTTTTGTGGGGTGTAATGTGTCTCATTTTTGATATTAAAACATTCCTCAAATGTTTTGTCATTCTTGGTTGGGTGCTCATCTTAATTTTTGAATTTTCCCTTTTAGTCTACATGTGAGTGCTGCATCTATTTATCACATCTTGTTGCCAGTAATTTCAGGAATGAATTTGGACTTGCTGCTGGGTGGGGAATATTCTTTAATATCTAGAACTGGAACTGGGGACAACCATATTACTGCCATGGGCATGGAATTGCCTTGACTCTTTGGCTTAGGTGCTTATAGGGACACTCACTTCTCTTACTGCCAGTTGCTTGGCAAAAGCTGAGGAGGATTACCTTCCTAGTTGCCCATGTCTCATTCCTATTTCCCCATATCCCATCCCTCTGAGGCTGGAGAAACTCCAAGTTGTTCTCAAACTTTTGTTTCAGTTTTTTTCCTCTGGAAATTTGAGGTTATGTTTTTCTTCTTTAAACAAAATTAATTAATTAATTACTTTTCATTTATTATTTTTTTGTATTAGGCTCCACGCCCAACATGGAGCTTGAACTCATGACCCTGAGATCAAGAGTTTTATGTATGCACTACGGACTGAGTCAGACAGGTACCCCATGATTTTTTTCTTTTAATATGATACCATTTGCTCTTCCTTTTAAGAGATTTCCTTATAATTCCAGCAGACTAATATGATTGTCAACATCATATCAGCCCTCAATACTCTGCATGATTCTCCATTGAATCAATTTGATTTTCCACTCTCTACAGTTATTTATATCACATTTACTACTCTCCTTAAACTTCTGACTTTTCCAGCTCCCCTCATACTGTCAGAAGACCTTGCTATTTTTCACACAAAGACAATTGAAACCATCAGATGGGAACTCCCTCATCCTCCCCAAGCCAAACTCCAGTGTGCCCACAACCATATGCATCCTCTCCTCCTGCCCTCTTGCAGCATTAGATGTGTAGTTTCTTATCACATCTAAGGCTGGGCTCTACAGCTATGCTCTGCACACGGTTCCTTCCCATTGTCCCCAAACTTTACAGTCTCACATGTTCTTTCCCTTACCCTTGTATCCTGGTACTCCTTCCCATCTCTGTTCTTCCTATGCTCTTAAACATGAATAAGTCTGTCCCACCTTAAAAACAACCATTACTTGAACTTTCTTTTCATTCCACTCACTTTCTCCTCTAGCTCCCATCCCATTTCTTTTGTATCCTTCATAAACTTTCTTTTTTTAAAAAAATATTTTATTTATTTATTTCACAGAGGGAGAGAGATCACAAGTAGACTGAAAGGCAGGCAGAGAGAGAGGAGGAAGCAGGCTCCCCGCTGAGCAGAGAGCCCGATGCGGGACTCAATCCCAGGACCCTGAGATCATGACCTGAGCCAAAGGTAGAGGCTTTAGCCCACTGAGCCACCCGGGTGCCCTTCTTCATAAACTTTCAGAGAGAGTCATCTACAGTAACAGCCTCCATTTCCTGGCCTCACATTGACTTCTCAACCCACTCCAGTCTGTCCTTCAATCCTCTACAGATGAAGTGCTCACTCAGATCACCCAACATCTGTGTGGTTTTAAAATATGGCCACAAATTCTTTAATATTCCTCCTTTACGAGATAGAGTCTAATCCCCTTCTCCTTAAGTGTCGGTTGTACTTGCTTCCAGTGCATCAAATATGCTGGAAGTGATGGTGTGTGACTTCTGAGGCTGAGTCACATTGTAGCTTCAACCTTTCTTGGATTGTTTGCTCTGGGGAAGCCAGCTCTGAGTGGGCTGTCCTGGAAGAGGATCCTCCAGCCCCATTAACCCCTCAGATGACTGCAGTCCTGCCTGACATCTTGACTGCAGCCTTGTGAGCAACTCTCAGCCAAAACTATTCAGCTAAGCAGCTCCTGGGTTCCTGGCTTTTTCAGAAATAGCACGAGTTAATAAATATTTGTTGTTGTAAGCTGCTGAAGTTTAGGGTATTAGGGTTAGGGTAGTGTTACACAGCAATAGATAACTCATATAACCTCCATTTGTTAAGTCTAAAGAACACTTTGAATTCTCAGTGGCATTGGACACTCTCCCTCTCTGGACACTCTTCCCTTTGATTTCCAAAGTCTCCTACCTACCTTCCCAGAATCCTTTGCAGGCTTTTCTCCTCTGCAAGCAATGAAACATTGTTCTCCTTAAAATCCAGTCCTAGGCTCTTTTCTCTTTTTAATCTTCTATTTCCCCAAGGGTTTCACTCAGCCTGTCAGTAAATATGCAGTTGACCCCCAATTTCTTAATCCAGCCCAAACCTCTCCCCAGAACTGGTCACCTATATATCCAACTATTTGCTTGTCATTGTTCTTGATTATCCCTAAAGCGAATCTCTGTACTCTAAGAACAAGCTATTTTTCCTTTCAAAACTGGGTTTTCTTTTAGTGTTTTCTATTTCAGTGAAGAGCACTATAACCATCTGTTCAGTTGCTTTTGGCCGTCTGGGTACCTCCTCCCTGCTCATACTTACCTAATCAATTACCAAGACTGTTGATTTTTAACTTCTGAATGTCTTGTAAATCTCTGCCATCCAAGTCATTCTTTCTTGCTAGGACTATTGCAGTAGCTTTCAAACCCATTTCCTTACATGTATGGTAAGCCTGTCTCTAATCTGTTCTCTGCATTATTGCCTGAGAGATTTTCAGTATTTTTAAAATCATGACACAGATCTGGTCATGTTTCCTTTCTGCTTAAAAGTCTTTTAATGTTCTCCTATCAGTCTTTGAAGGAAGCCCTCAAATTCTTTTTTATTTAAGTATTTATTTATTTATTTTAAAGATTTTGTTTATTTGAGAGAGAGAGTGAGAGAGAGAGAGCAGGAGTGGGGAGAGGGTCAGAGGGAGAAGCAGACTCCCCTCTGAGCAGAGAGCCCTATATGTGATTCAATCCCAGGGGTCCAGGATCATGACCTGAGCTGAAGGCAGTCGCTTAACCAACTGAGCCACCCGGGTGCCCCTTTAAGTTTTTATTTAAAATCCAGTTATTTAACGTACAGTGTTATATTAGTTTTGGGTGTGTATAATACAGTGATTCAACACTTCTGTACATCACCTGGTGCTCATTACAGCAAATGCACTCCTTAATCCTGACACCTATTTTACCCATCCCCCCACCCTCTCCCCTCTGGTAACCATCAGTTTGTTCTCTATGCTTAAGAGTCTGTTTCTTGGCTTGTCTCTCTCTTTTTCTCCTTTGTTCATTTGTTTTGTTTCTTAAATTCCACCTATGAGTGATATCATATGATATTTGTCTTTCTGTGACTTATTTTGCTTAGGATAATACTCTCTAGCTCCATCCATGTGATTGCAAATGGCAAGATTTCATTCTTTTTTTTTTTTTTAAGATTTTATTTATTTATTTCACAGAGGGAGAGAGATCACAAGGAGGCAGAGAAGCAGGCAGAGAGAGGGGGAAGCAGGCTCCCCGCTGAGCAGGGAGCCCGATGCGGGCCTCGATCCCAGGACCCTGAGATCATGACCTGAGCCGAAAGCAGAGGCTTTAACCCACTGAGCCACCCAGGCGCCCCTGCCTTTTTTTTAACTTCTAAAATGTCCTTTAGTACACAGCAGTCTCTAATGGTTTTGTTTTAATAAATGAGAGTGACACAGTATATATTTTACTCGAATGAATTAAGGTATAAGTTGGCTCAGGAACATCATTGGACNACTTGATGAAGCCTCAAGTTCTTACTATGACCTGCCAGTATCTGAATCCTTTTTTCACAATATATATCTTTAGCCTAATTGTGTCTGCTCCCTACTTGTTGAAATTCAGCTATACTGACCTTTCAGCCTTTCTAATGTGCCACATTCCCTCTAGCCCCACAACCTTTGTAGGAGTCTTTCTGAAATGCTTTCCTTGATGGTAGATCTTGAGGCACAAGTATTCCTGAGTCAGGGAAGGACTCCCCCGCCCCCATACATCCAGGCTACATCAAGTTCTCTTTCATACCCTCCTGGAGAACTGGGGCTCTTCTCTAGAGCATTGCCTCATTAACAATTGAGCCTAGAGACAAGACCATTTGATTAATATTTGCCTCACTCCATTCGATTGTAAGTGCCATGAGAGCACTGAAAGTAGTTCAGAGCCTGGTACAAAGTCCAACACATGTTGGGCTTTTGATGAACAAGTGTGGACTGACTGCTCCTTGAAAGTTTGGAAAGACTTGCAGATATAATTCTCTGGTCTGGTGCCTTTTTTCTTTTCTTTTTTTTTATTGTGGTAAAAATGCATAACATAAAATTTACCATCTTAATCATTTGAGTATACAGCTCAGTGGTATTAAATATGTTCATAATGTTATGCAACCATTGCCACCATCCATTGCCAGAACTCTTTTCATCTTGTAAAACTGCAATTCTATACCCATTAAAGAATAATGCTCCATTGCCCTCTTCCCCTAGCTCTCAACAGTCACCACCTCTACTTTCTGTCTCTATGATTTTAACTACTCTAAGTATCTCATTTAAGTGAAATCATACAGTATTTGTCTTCTTGTGACTGGCTTTTCCACTTAGCAAATGTCCTTAGGATTCACCCATCTTATAGCATGTGTCAGAATTTCCTTCCTCTTAAAGGCTGAATAATATTCCATTGTATATATATACCGCATTTTGCTTTTTCATTCACCCATTAATGGATACTGGGTTGCTTCTATAATTTAGCAAATGTGAATAACACTGCTATGAATATAGGTATACAAATATCTCTTTGAGACCTGCTTTTAATTCTTTTGTGTATACTCAGAAGTGGAATTGCTAGGTCATATAATAATTCTATTTTTAATCTTTTGAGGAAATGATGTATTGCTTTCCATAGTGGCTGCATCATTTTACATTCCCACCAACAGTGCACAAGGATTCTAATTTCTCTATATCCTCACCAACATTTGTTATTTTCTGTTTTAAATAGTGTATTCTTAAGCAAAACAAAAAAAGTTGCAATGTTGATTCAATTTATCAAATTTTTCTTTTATAGATCATGCTTTCTGAGTTGTATCTGTGGACTTGTTGTTAGTCCAAGGTCATAGGGGTTTTCTCCTGTGTTTTTTTCTAAAATCTTGAAGCTTCAGCTCTTACATTTAGAACTATGCTTCACTTTGATTTATTTTTTTGTGCATGGCGTGACAAAATGATCTAAATTCATCTTTTTGCATGTGAGTATTCAAGTATCCCAGCATTATTTGTTGAAAATAAAGTTCTTCCCCTTTTGAATTGTTCTGGCATCTTTGTTGAAAATGTTCAAATGAGCATAAATATAAGAGCTTATTTTTGGACTCTCAACTCTGTTCCACTTCTCTATGTGTTTATCTTTATGACAGAACACTGTCTCAATTTCTTTTTTTTTTAAAGATTTTATTTATTTATTCGACAGAGAGAGCGAGAGATCACAAGTAGGCAGAGAGGCAGGCAGAGAGAGAGGAGGAAGCAGGCTCCCTGCCGAGCAGAGAGCCCGATATGGGCCTCGATCCCAGGACCCTGAGATCATGACCTGAGCCGAAGGCAGAGGCTTTAAACTGCTGAGCCACCCAGGCGCCCATGTCTCAATTTCCATAGATTTATAATCCATTTTGAAGTTGGGAACTGTAAACCCTTCAACTTTGTTCTTTTTCAAAATTGTTTTGACTCTGTTAGGTCTTTTAAATTTTTGTATGAATTTTAGGATCATATTGTCAGCTTCTGTAAAAATGGCAGCTGAGATTTTGATAGGATTATATTGAATCTATAGGTCAATTTGAGGGAGAATTGCCATTTTAAGAAGATTGAGTCCTCCAATCCATGAACATAGAATGTCTCTCCATTTATTTAAATCTTCTTTAATTTCTCTTAGCAATATTTTGTAGTTTTTAGTGTACAAGTCTTAAATTTCTTTTGCTAAATTTATTCCCTAAGCATTTTATCTTGTTGATACTATTGTGAATGGAATTCTTTCCTTTTTTTTAATTTTTAAAGATTTTTATCTATTTTTATATATTCGCCAGAGACAGAGAGAGAGAGAGCACAAGCAGGGGGAATGGCAGGCAGAGGGAGAATCAGGCTCCCCACTGAGCAAGGAGCCTGATGCAGACTTGATACCAGAACCCTGGGATCATGACCTGAGGTGAAGGCAGATGCTTAACCAACTGGGCCACCCAGGTATCCCTGGAGTTATTTTCTGTATTTCATTTTCAGATTGTTCATTGTTACTAAGTAGAAAAAGCATTGATTCTTACATATTGACCTTATAGCCTTTGATCTTGCTGAAATTATTTGTATCACACTATTTGTTTATTTAACTGAGTTTTGTTGTTAGTGCTGGTATTACTAGTTCACTCAATGCCCATCTGCTCTTGTCCTGACAAATTCCAGTGCCATTTCTGTTGTCAGTAATGAACCACCAGTTGTTTGCAGACCACTCAGCTTGATCAGGAGGCAATGCAGAGTTCATTAGGGGTGGTATAGCTCACCATCTCCCTGCTTTTAATCCTCCTTTTCATCAGGGTTGGAAATGCACAGTCTGGGATGCCTCTACCAGGGAATGGACTAAGATGCTGAAAGGACTCCTACCAGGGAAAGGACTAAGATGCTGAAAATTGACCAGCAACCTCTCTGGCCCAGTTCCATACTTGAGCAGTCCCAGAATCTGGATCCCCTGGCGGATCTGAAGGTTCTTGGATTTTGTTCCAAATCCTTACTCCAGCTCTCTGGGAACTGGGGAACTCTAGCTAGTACTCCAAGTGTACAGAATGTGGCTTGTTTTGGTAAGATATGTTTTCCTGGGGGAAGGCGAACGCTGGGCACTTTTCCTGCCTTGTCCCTGACTATTTTTCAGCTGGATCTCTGCGACTGGTGGGCAGACATGACTCCCATCTAAGTTGATGCCAGCTTGCAGTGGTTGCTCTTCTCTTTGGTGGACCCTTGCTTTTTGGTTACTGGGAACTGCTGCTGACACTTGGGCAGCTTTTTGTTTAGAAAGTTAGAAATTGTAAATAGGCCAGATGGATAACTGCGGGCCTTCCCCAGGGCCAGGTATTAGCATTGCAAATATGATTCTTCAGTTCTAGTTAGTAAGGTAATGCCCAGGGAGAGAAGGAATTGTGCCAGCTAAGGGAAGGTTCTTTCTTATTTGTAATTTTCCCCAGTAGTAGGTTTTCAAAACACAGCATCTGTCTGAGGAGGCTCCATGCTCTCTAATTACCATAATTATTATTATAATTATAATGTGAATTTAAATTTCAATCACAATCTCAGGTTGCGTAAAGTGTAATTTTATTTTTTTTAAATACTTCTTTAATTTCCGACTGCATTCTCATTCTGTATAATGGCAGACAACTACTTGCTAGTCCCAGTTGACCCCAATCCTCTTGGTCAGCCTCTGCTGACAAACTTGGACAGTATCAGTGCCCCAGATTCAGTGATGGCCTTTACTGGACCCTGCTTCAAACTTTGCTCATTGCCCTATAAAAGAATCTCAAACATCTAAGTAACTCCTTGCCCAATTTTTAGTTGATTTTTAAACTTTTTCATCATAAGTTTAAATAGTTAATAAAAGTTTTATTAACATAATGTGTATATTGATATTTAAAAATAAAACTATTATCCCATACTTTTAAATATATCCAAAGAAGTCTAAATACTACAGCAGTTTAATTTCATTAAAAATGCCGTAATATTTTAAGATGAGGAACAAGCTAGGGATGTCTCCTTTCACCACTTTTATTAAGCATTATACTTGAGGTCCTATCCAGAGTAATAAGGCGAGGCAAAGAAATAAAAGGATCACAATTTGGAAAGAAAGAAGTAAAACTGTCTTTATTCACAAATGAAGACCACCCAAGTGAAATTATTTATTCAGAGTTTGTTATAGCAGATAGTCACTAACAGTTGCCTTTGGCAGAGACTCAAGGTCAGGTAGGAGGACCAGAAAGCCTATAGGTAAAAGGGAAAGCTTCAAATCTGCCCTGATTAGAGGCTGTTATCATAGGGAAGCTAGAGGTGGGTTAACTAGGAGTGGAATCTTATGTAATGGTTTGGGGAGCATGTTTGTGTTTTTCTGTCTGGTCTTGAGTTGGAAGCAGTGTCAAAAAATAGGGACACTGGCAGTCACTGATCAAGTTCTGACGATTCTGGGTTGATGGCTTCAGAGGTTGTAATTTGGCTTCCTAGAGCGGTTGCTGCCTGGGGTGGTGGGTCAGAGTTATGTTGTCATATATGGTCTGGCTGCTGTCTGTATATTCAGTCACTCAGACAACATGAACATATATGTAAAAAATCCAGAGAAATCCACAAAAATTCTAGAAATAATAAATGAGTTTAGTAAGGTCTCGTGATATAAAGTCAATACATAAAAATTAATTCTACAGATAAATCCATAGAACTAGAAACAGATTAGTGGTGGCCAGGGTCTGGGAGAGGGGGAAATGGGGAACAACTGCTAATGGGTAGAGTTTCTCTTTGGGGTGATGAAGATGTTATGGAATTAGATAGTGACAATGATTGCACAACCTTGTGAATATACTAAAACCATTGAGCTATATTCTTTAAAAGGGCAAATTTTATGGTATGTTAATTATATCTCAATAAAGAACACTTAATTGTATTTTTATATAGTAGCAATAAATGATTGAAATTGAAAAAGTAAAAATATTATGCATAGTGACATCAATAGATACGAACTACTAGGGGATAAATTATAACAAAATATGTGCAAGACCTGTACACTGAAAACTTTAAACAGTGTAAAATATCAGAGAAATTGAAAAAGACATAAATAAATGGAGAAAGACACTATATTCATGAATTCAAAAATTCAATACAATTACAATGCCAATTCTTTTCAAATTGACTTATAGAATCAATGCAACCCTAATCCTGGCAGGCTTTTTTTGTAGAATGACAGGCTGATTCTAATATGATTTAGAATAGCAAAAATAATTTTGAAAAGAAAAATTGGAGGGTAGAGGGATCTGCATATACACAGCCAAGTTCTACCACTTATTAGCTATAAATCCTTGATCAGACTTCTTTGCTTATTATCCCCAAAAGGGAATAATAATAATAATATCTACTTACATAGGATTTCTGAGAGGATTAACTGAGATAATATATATAAAGCACTTAGAAAAGCACTTGGAACATAGGAAGCCTTCAAGTGTACTGTTACTGTTGTTGTTGTCATCTCGGCCTTGACCAGTCTGGGAGCCTCTAGAGACCCAAGCAGTCTCCCTGACTCCTTGCCCAGATATGCCATCCTGTCCTTTTTGCTGTATGCCCCTGTCCACTGGAGCAGGGAACATCTGGGGAGTACTACTCTCACATGCCAGACAGGTGGTGGTACATGTGTCTTACTCTTGGGTCCCCCAGATTTCCATCGGCACTTCATTGCCTTCTCCCTCTGCCATAAACCTAGATATAGGGAAGCTGGTGTGGAGCTTGAAACTCCTACATTGCTTCCAATTTTCCTTGTTTTCTACTGCTCTCCCATCTGTGGGACTTTGTAGTCTTAGGCCAGGAAAAAAAAAACCCGTTTTCCCTGTTTGCATGGCATCAAAAATTTCTGTCTTACCTGCTAAACACTAAGAAGTAGTGCCTTTGTTCCCTCAATAATGTAGTCATTAGCTTAAGATGTTAATTTTTAAAAATTGAATTGAAAATTTACCTGCAGTGAAATGTGTTAATCTTAAGGGTATAATTCAATGAAATTTGACAACCAGCTCCCCAATAAAGATAGATTTCCGTTGCCCCAGAAAGTTCCTTCATGCCTCATTATAGTCAGTCCTCAACCCCCTTCTCTCAATAGGCAATCACTACTCTGATTTTTATTGAAACTGGTGGTTTTAGCTCCTAGATAAGGCGGCTATATAGGTGTGACGGAGCAATAATCCAACTAATGTTTTGAAATCAACCACAACGAAACTATTACACTACTGTTACTGTGAGCCTTTCTTGATCATTTATTCCGTAACAGTCACTTCAAAAAGCACTTTATGTGAATTCTCTCATTTAATCCTCAGGAGAGCTCCGTGAACCAAATCCTATTATCATCCCCATTTCCTGGTGAGAGAACTGAGGCTCTGGGAGGTTGTTTGCCAGGTGTCTCACAGCTGTTAAGACCCAGACCGGAGATGGAGATTTCAAAGGAATTTCAAGGCCAGTTCTTTTTATGAGGGGGACATAGATCTAAAACTTTAATATAATTCAAAACTTGTCCACTTCTAAATTAATAACTGACATCACTTGTTTTTGTTTTAATGCTGATTTCTAAAAATCTCTTAGCATGATTTATATTCTTCAGCAGAGTGTACTCTTCTAAATTGTCAGCATGGTATATCATGATCGGTCTTCCTCTTAAGGTTTTTATTGTCTTTCACATTTGGGGACCACCCTTCATAGCTCTGTAATCAGAATTATTACCTAACAAAGTATTTAAAGGACATTGTTATGGAACATAGAGATGGTATTACATTACAATAACAAGTGAATGTAAAGTGAACAAGTGAAAATTTAACTTGGGGAGATTTTTCCAAAGTACGTAAAAGCTATAGTCTTTCTTTTTGCTTGCTGAAGGATGCCCAATTTGGCAACTACATAAGCACAGTATACAATTCACCTGGCCTGCTAGTTTTGAAATTATGTAATTCTTGGCAGATGTTTTAAATTGGGGTGGAGTGGGGATTGCATTGCTTCTATTTTCTGTATACCGTGAGACCTTATTAATACTTTAACTATGGTACTATTTCATTTTAATTCAAACGTAAAGTAACTGCCTTCTTTATGAAACGAGAATAGGAACAAATCGCTTAGAGAACAGCATGGAGAAACTGACCAACTTTCCATCGTCAGCCAAGTCTGTGAATATTGAACACATTTAGAAATGATTCCTACAAGTGAATGGGTAATGAAATGTCTACATTTGCAGGACCAAGAGATTTTTCGGGATGGAACAGTCTCAAATCATATAAGGGTAACTTGTAGGAATAACTTAAAAGAGTATTGGAGGGCAGAAAAATATGGCCGGGGTGCCTGGGTGGCTCAGTTGGTTAAGTGTCAGCTCAGGTCATGATCCCAGGAGCCCCACATCTGGCTTCCTGCTCAGTGAGGAGCCTGCTTCTCCCACTCCGTCCACCTGCTGCTCCCCCTACTTATGCTCTCTGTCAAGTAAATAAATACAATCTTAACAAAGCAAAAAAAAATACGGCAATTTCATGATGTTAGAGAAAAATAATCCAAACTCTACTCACAAGATGTTGAATTTATGATATCTGTTATGAGGGCGCCTGGGTGACTCAGTGGGTTAAAGCCTCTGCCTTCGGCTCAGGTCACGATCTCAGGGTCCTGGGAGTGAGGCCCGCATTGGGCTCCCTGCTCTGCAAGGAGCCTGCTTCCTACTCTCTCTCTGCCTACCTCTCAGCCTACTTGTGATTTCTCTCTCTCTCTCTCTCTCTGTCAAATAAATAAATAAAATCTTAAAAAAAAGATATCTGTTATGAGAGTTTGTTGAATGAAATGCAAAAGATTTTTATAGTATATTCATGTTTTGTGGTACTATGCATCCATTAAAAACAGGAAGCAGATCTATGTGTGGTGAAATGAAACAACTTCCAGGATTTATTATATTGTGAAAACAGTAAGGCACAGTATGCCACCATCTGTGTGTGTTTGAGTGTGTGTGTGTGTGTGTGTGTGTGTGTGTGCATGCACCATGCATACATGACCGTGTAGTAAAATAATTTTTTGGGAAGGTTGCCAGAAGATTGGTAGCAATGTTGTCTCTGGGAAAAACTGATGAACTGGGCAGCCCTCCTGGGAGAGGATGGGAGGCTATTTTTATGCAACCTGTTTCTGTTTACTTTGATCTATTTTGCCTATTTAAAAAAGCAGACAATTTTGCATCTTTTTTGCTTCAATGACTTTTATAGATAATCAAAAGCAGGCCAATCAGAGTCAATGAAACATTCGCTGGATCTGTTAAACAAGCATGCTTTTATTTATTTTTTATTTATTTATTTTTTACTGGAGTTGCTGAGAGGATAGACTATAAGCCTGAACTTGGTGACAACCATCTTTTCACCATGGCAAAACTGCTTGATAATGAGACAACTATGGAGGAAAGCAGAGAACAGAGATAAAGAGAGCAAGACTAATTCCTGAGGATGTCACTTGAACGTGTGGATCCAGCCATGCCTGACAGGTCTCATTCCTGAACTTTATAATTCTGTGAGCTCATAAATGCCCTTTTGTGATAAATCTGTTAGAAATGGGTTTCTGTCACTTAGAAATGAAAAAGTATTGGCAAATATAGAAGGAATGCTTCCTGGATGTTGTGTTTCCATGTGACTTTTACGTAAGTTCAGAACATTGCTTAAGCCCTTCTGAATTTCCTAGACCTTTTTCATTAAACAATACTTTTGTATTTTGAAAAACTCGTAAAGTTGTAAGAATGGTACCATAATTTGCAAGAATGGAGCAAAGAGCTCTCACCTAGAGTCACCAATCAATATTTTGTAAACTATTAATTGCCTCATTGACTCATTCCATTTTATTATTATTTTTGTTGAAGCATTTGAGAATTAGTTATAGGTATTATGACCCTTTAGCTCTAAATACTTCAGTGTGTTTCTCCTAAAAAGAACATTCTCTTCTATAACCACATTGTAATGATCAAACACAGGAAAATTAACATTGATACAATATTGCCATTTGGTATATAATTCATATTCAAATTTTGCCTGTTGTTTTAACATCTTTCTTGAAAGTTGGAATATAATTTAAAGAATACAAAATCCTCCCTTTTAAAGTGTACAATTCAGCATTCCTTACTATATTTACTATACTTACTATACTATCTCCCAGAATATTTTCATCACTCCTAAAAGAAGCTCTGTACCTATTAATAGTCATGCCCCATTTCCCTCTCCCTTACCAGCCACTAATTTGTTTTCTGTCTCTGTGGATTGGTCTATTGTGGACATTTCATGTAAGTGGAATTACATAATATGTGACCTTTTGTGTCTGGCTTTTTTCAGTTATATTTTCAGGGGTCATCCGTATTATAGCATATGTCAGTACTTTACTCCTTTTTATGACTAAATAATATTCTATTATATTGATATACCACATTTTGTTTATCCATTCCTCAATGATAGACATTTGGGTTGCTCCCATTCTATTGCTTCTTGAATCAGTTTTAGTAGTTTTTGTCTTTCTAGGAATTTGTCCATCTTGTTTCATCTAGGTTGTCTAATTTGTTGACATACATAGTATTTCCTTATAATTCACTTCATTTCTGTAGGGTCAGTAGTAATGTCCTCTCTTACATACCTGATTTTAGTAATTTGGATCGTCTTTCTCTTTTTTCTTGGTCAGGCTAGCTCTACTTGTCAATTTTGTTGGCCTTTGCAAAGAACCAACTTTTAGCTTCCTTGACTTGCTCTATTGCTTCTTATTTTCTATTTCTTTAATCTTTTTCTCTAATTATCATTTATTTCCTTCTGCTTTCCTTAGGTTTAGTTTGCTCTTCTTTTTGTAGTATTTTAAGGTAGGAAGTTAGGTCATTGATCTGAGATTTTTCTTATTTTTAAATATATATATTTATAGCTATATAAACCCTGTAAGCAGTGCTTTAACCACATCTCATAGATTTTGGTATGTTGTGTTTTTGTTTTCATTTATAGCTAAGTATTTTCTAATTTTCCTTGTGATTTCTTCTTTGACCCATTGATTTTCTTTTTTTTAGGTGTGTGTTTAATTTTCACATGTTTGTGAATGCCAATTTTTTCCCTGTTATTTCTAATTTTATTCCATTGTAGTCAGAGAACATACTTTGTATGATTTCAATCCCTTTAAATTTGTTGAGATTTGTTTTATGGCCTATCATATGTTTTATCCTGGATAATGTACCATGTGCACTTGAGAAGATTTTGTATTCTGCTTTGGATGAAGTGTTTTCTATGGATATCTGTTAGATATATTATCTTACAGTGTTGTTCAAGTCTTCTATTTCTCTGTTGATCTTCCATCTATTTGTTCTATTATTCAAAGTTGAGTATCAAAGTCTCCAACTATACTGGTCCACCAGTTTATTTCTACTTCTAGTTCTTTCAGTTTTTATATTATGTATTTGACCTATAATGCTCTCTTATTTGTAATGAATTGATCTTTACTTTAAATTTATTGTAATGAACAGACATGTTATTTTGAGGTTATGTTGTTCTTACTTTTGGTCATCAATCCTTTATTCAACAAAATGATGAGAATAGTAAATGATGGCAGTATATATATTTCAAATATCCTTTACTTGGCAAAATGAAAGTTGACATCCCTCTACCTGTGCTTTTCCTTTTTTTGTTTTGTGTTTAAATTTATAGTAGCTTTTTTTTTTTTTAAAGATTTTATTTATTCATTTGACACAGAGAGAGAGAGAGATTACAAGTAGGCAGAGAGGCAGGCAGAGAGAGAGGAGAGAGGAGGAAGCAGGCTCCCTGCTGAGCAGAGAGCCCGATGCGGGCCTTGATCCCAGGACCCTGGGATCATGACCTGAGCCAAAGGCAGCGGCTTTAACCCACTGAGCCACCCAGGCGCCCTATAGTAGCTTTTTAAAATGTACAATTCTATCAGTTTTAATACACGAACAGATTCCTGAAACCACCATTATAATCACAATCAGAACAGTTCTATCACTCTTTTATGAGTTGAATTATATCCTTCCTTTCCCCCTGCCCTCCACTAATATGTTGAATTCCTAACCTCCAGTACTTGTGAATGTAACCTTATTTAGGAAGAGTCTTTGGAGATGTAATTAAGTGAAGTTGAGGCCATTAGGGTGGACTGTAATCCAATATAACTGGTGTCTTTTAAAGATTTTATTTATTTGAGAGAGAGTGCAGGGGTTGGGCTGGGGAGCAGAGGGAGAGGGACAAACACACTCCATCCGCTGGGCTTGATACCATGACCCTGGGATCATGACCTGAGTTGAAATCAAGAGTTGGGTGCTCAAGTGACTGTCCCACCCAGGCACTCCAGTGTCTTTTTTTTTTTAAGGTTTATTTATTTTAGAGAGAGAGAGGGAGTGCATGAGTGCATGAGCACCATGGGGTGGTGGGGGAGGGTTGGGTAGGAGCAGAGGGAGAGAGAGAATCTCAAGCAGACTCCCCACTGAGCATGGAGCCTGATGCATGGCTTGATCCCAGGACCCCAAGATCATGACCTGAGCTGAAATCAAGAGTCAGTCATCCAACTGACTGAGCCACCAAGGCATTGCCGGTGTCTTTTATTTATTTTATTTATTTATTTTTTATTTAAATTCAATTAGTTGGCATATAGGACATCATTAGTTTTTGATGTAGTGTACAATGATTCATTAGGTGTGTATAATACCCAGTGCTCATCAGATCGCATGCCCTCCTTAATGTCCCTCACCCAATTACCCCATCCCCTCACCTTCCTCCTTTCTGTAACCCTCAGTTTTTTCCCAGAGTCAAGAGTCTCTCATGGTTTGTCTCTTTCTCTCTGCTTTCTTCCTATTCAGTTTTCCCTCCCTTCCCCTATGGTCCTCTGTGCTATTCCTTATATTCCACTTAATCAGTGAAACCATATGATAATTGTCTTTCTCTGATTGACTTATTTCATCTAGCATAATACTCTCCAGTTCCATCCATATTGATGCAAATTGTAGGTATTCATCCTTTCTGATATAACTGAGTAATATTCTATTGTATATATGAACCACATCTTCTTTAAGATCTATTCATCTGTTGAAGGGCACCTCGGTTCCTTCCACGGTTTGGCTATTGTGGACATTGCTGGTATGAACGTTGGGGTTCACGTGCCGCTTCTTTTCACTACATCTATCTTTGGGGTAAGGGCCAGTAGTACAGTTGCTGGGTCATAGAGTAGCTGTATTTTTAACTTCTTAAGGAACCTCCATACTGTTTTCCGGAGAGACTGTACCAGCTTGCAGTCCCACCAACTGTGCAAGAGGGTTCCCCTTTCTCCACATCCTTGCCAACACTTATTGTTCCCTGTCTTGTTAATTTTAACCATTCTAACCACCAGTGTCTTTTAAAAAAGGAGGAAAATACCATGCAAAGTTAGAGGTACACACGGGTAAAGGCCATGTGAAGAGAGAAGCAGGGATTTGAGCTATGCTCTCACAAGCCAAGGAATGTAAGGATGGGGCTACTAGAAGCTGGAAGAGATAAGTAAGGTCCTCTTCTAGTGGTTTCAGAAGGAAGATTGTCGTGCTAATACCTTGATTTCAGACTTTTAACCTCTAGAACTGTGAGAGAATAAATTTTGGTTGCTTTAAGACAACCAATTTTGTGTACTTTGTTATTTATGTCAGCCTTAGGAAATGAACACATACCTCAAAACACTCCATTATGGACCTCTTTATAGACATAACCTCCCCTGGGGCCAACTTGGTAACCACTGAACTGATATCCATCAGTAGTTTGTCTTATCACATGTATCATACAAATAGAATCATATTGTTTATAACCTTTTGAGATGGGCTTTCAAATAGTATACCTTTTGAGATTCATCTAGACACTATTGATACATGCTGAGTAGTAGTCCACTGGATGAATGTACCAGTTTATTCATTCCCCTAATTGAAGAACATTTGCGTTGTTTTCAGTTTGGGCAATTTATGTTCCCCTGGCATTTACCTTTGATTGGACCCTACCCTGGATTCCTGCAGGAACACATACCCTGGACCCTTTTCCAATATAAACCCCTAACCCCATGTGACAGGGAGACTCACTTCTCCCTCTCTTAGGGTCCCAGCCACTTTGTCTGCTATATGCTATCACAAATGCTATTCAATAAACTCTGCTTTCACTTCCTCCTGGCTTGCACTGAATTCTGTCCTAGGTAAAACCAAGTATCCTCTTGGCTGGTCCTGTGGGACCCACTCTGGGTCCTCGAACCTGACCTGCCTATGTTAGAAGCATTAAACATTTTAATATATTTTAATGTATTTTTTCTGTATATGTATTTTTGATGTAGTTGGGATCATATAGTAGATATAATTTTATATCCTGCATTTTTTAAGGTAACAGCATACTGTAAACCTTTTTCTACTTTAACTATAATCCTGATACTGATAAAAAAACAACTGAAGGAATAATAGCTTGGGGAAAAATCATATGTTATCTCAATGAACCAAAGAAATAAAACATTGGTAAAAACCAATCTATTTGCAAGGCATTGTGGTTTAGTGGAAAGAATTATGTCCTTGGAGGCAGATGGAACTTATTTCAGAATGCTGGCTCCACTACAAAGTATGACCTTAGTTAAATCACCTATTTATTTGTATAGTAAGGTTGAAATTAATGGCTTACCAGACACTAATTAAGGAAGGCCTGCATAAATATGGAAACACGTTGTGTTCATGGACTGGAAGACTCAATATTGTTAATTCTCCCTAAGCTGAGATAAGGATTTAAAGCAATCCCGACTGAAGTCCCAGAAATCTTTTTCTATAGAATGAATATTTATGCTCTTAACTCTCCTGAAATTCATATGTTGAAACGTAATCCTCTGTGGTGATGCTATTTGGAGCTGAAGCTTTTGGGAAGGGATTAGGTCATTAGTGTGGAGTCCTCATGAATGGGATTAGTGCCCTTACAAAAGACACTCCAGAGAGCTCCTTTGCCTCTTCTGCCATATGAGGACACAGCAAGGAGACAGCCATCTATGAAACTGGAAGCAACTCTCACCAGACTCTGAATCTACAGGTTCTTGATATTGGACTTTCCAGCCTCCAGAACTGGGAGGAATATATTTCTGTTGTTTGTAAGTCACCCAGGCCATGATATTCTGTCAAAGGGCTCAGACAGCTTCTTTGTAGATATAGCTGATTCTAAAATTTCTATGGAAAGGGACTAGAAAGCCAAAACAGTTTTGAAAAAAGAACAGAGTTGGAGGATTTCACTACCTCTTTTAAGATATACTGTAAAGCAACAGTTGTCAACACAGCATGATATTGATGAAAGGAAAGTCACACAGACAAATGAACTGTATATACAATATAAAATCATAGAGTCAACCGCTATATGACAGAAGTGCAATGGCGGTCCAATGGACAAAAGACAGTCTTTAGTAGATGGTGCTGGACTGTCCACATGCAAAAAAGTGAGCCTTGACCTACATTTATGTTGTCTACAAAAATTAACTCCAAATGGATGATAAACCTAAATGTAAGGCATAAAACTATGAAGCTCTTAGAAACATAGCAGAAAATCTTTTTCCTGTTGAGTTAGGTAAATGTTTCTTAGATAGGGTAGCACAAGCTTGATCCTTAAAGTAAGAGTTGATATATTGGACTTAAGTGAAAATGCAAAACTCTTGGGGCACCTGGATGGCTCAGTGGGTTAAAGCCTCTGCCTTCGGCTCAGGTCATGATCTCAGGGTCCTGGGATGGAGCCCCACATCGGGCTCTCTGCTTAGCAGGGAACCTGCTTCCTCCTCTCTCTCTGCCTGCCTCTCCGCCTACTTGTGATCTCTCTCTCTGTGTCAAATAAATAAATAAAATCTTTAAAAAAAAGAAAAGGCAAAATTCTTGCTTTGCAAATATCACTGTTAAGAGAGTTTTCTACTCTCTAGCCCCATGTTGGGAGAAAATATTTGTAAATTTTAAGAAAAATCATTTGTGTCTAAAGTACATAAAGAAATCTCAAAACTCAATAAAACGTAACCAAACCAATTTAAAAAGTGGGCGAAAGATTTGAACAGACTTTTCACCATAGAGGATATAAAGATGGCAGATAAGCAATTGAAAAGGTGCTCAACATCATTAGTAATGTTTAAAACTACAACAAAATGTTACATACTCATTAGAATGGCTTAATTAAAAAATACAACACAAAGTGCTGATGCTGAGTAACTGGGACACTCACATTTCTGGCAGGAATGCAAGATGGTACTGCCATTTTGGAAAAGAGCTTGGCAGTTATTTCAATAAGTTAAACATATATTTATTATGTGACCTAGAAATTCTACTTCTAGGGATTTATCCTAGAAGAAAGAAAACTTATGTTTGCACAAACATTTCTCTCTCTCTCTCTCTCTCTCTCTCTCTCTGTGTGTGTTTGTGTTTATAGCAGAGTAACTTACAATTGTCAAAAACTGTAAACCACCCAAATGTCTGTCAGTGGATGGATAAACATACTGTGGTATATTCACACTGTGGAATACCACTTGGCAATGAAGAGGAATGAACTACTGAGACACACAAAGACATGGCTGAATCTTAGAAGTGTTGGTTAAGTGAAAAAACCTTGTCTCAAAAGGTTACATAATATTTTATGTGTATAACATTCTGGACAAGGAAAAAATATAGGCACAGAGACCAGATCAGTGGTTGCCAGGAGTTAGGGTCGGGAGTTTGAATATGAAGGGTTAGCTACAAGGGAATGCTTTCCTTGGTTGGAATTATTCTATATCCTATCTGTGGGAATGGTTTTAAAAATGCATGCATGTTTAAAATCTCATAGAACTGTACATGAAAAAAAAGCTAATTTTACTGTTTGCAATTAAAAATTTAAAAAGAAAGCTTCCTTGCTGGGTAGTCTTTGGTGTTCAATGAAATAGAATTCATCTGATTCATAAAGCGTGCTCCACAAACTTCAGCTATTTTCCTAGGGAGTAGAGAATAGGGGTTCAGAGCATAGTCTCTTAAGTTAACTGGCCTACGTTCAGATCTTGCTCTGTCACCTGCTGGCCTGTGTTCTCTCTGTGCCTCAGTGTTCTCTGTAAAATCAAGTAGCGTTGTCTCTATCTTATAGGGTTATTAAGCAAGTTAAATCAGTTAATGTGGCAAATACTTAATGAATGTACACTTTTATTATTAACACTATTTATTTGTTTTTCTATATTGATTTTCATAGAAGACTAGCTGAGAAATGTAGTGTTGGGTCCCTGACCTTGATGTGCATTGGCACCCCAAAGGCTTCAGCTGGTATTTGCTTGTGATGACAACGATGGCAGATATGACAGCAGTCTGGAAGCAGGAAAGCTGTTTGGGCTTCCTATTAACTCCTGATAGGAGGCCCTGATGGGAGAAGAGGCACTGGCAGAGGCCTTCCTTTGTGTATTTGATCTGCTGTCTTGGAGTTGGTGGGCATCTTAAGTATTTATAAATTGGCTTCCTGAATATCTTTTCCCGGAGTTGGAAATTGCCAGCTTCCTATTTCCCCAGCCTGAGAGAGGCCCCTCATTTGAGAATGGTGGCATAAAGTTACTGCGGTATGATCGGCTGGCTGCAGCATTAGGTTCTGATTGGGGACCTCTTGAAATTCTATACCAGGGTTTTGAGAGAGTGGTTTAATAGTGCCTCTGACCTCTTTTCTAAGGAGTGACTTTGCTGGGCTTGTTACTGCTTGCATGTATCAAAATTTAGTGGAGTGGTTAGGGAAGGGGAGGAATAAGTGTGGAGTTTTTAAAATTAAAAAAGATATTATCAAAATTTAGTGTTATAAAATATGTATTATATATAGATTTAATAATTATATAAATATAAAATATATAATATGTAATTTTGAGAATTGAGCATTTAATAAAGTTGACCTAATTTTTTTTTTAAAGATCTTATTTATTTGATAGAGAGAGAGCGAGAGAAGTAACACAAGCAGGGAGGAGTGGGAGAGGGAGAAGCAGGCTTCCCCCTGAGCAGGGAGCCTGATGCAGGGCTTGATCCCAGGACCCTGGGACCGTGGCATGAGCTGAAGGCAGACGCTTAATGAGCCTTCCCAGGCGACACAGATTGACCTAATTCTTTTTTTTTTTTTAAGATTTTATTTATTTATTTGACAGAGAGAGATTACAAGTAGGCAGAGAGAGAGGAGGAAGCAGGCTCCCTGCTGAGCAGAGAGCCTGATGTGGGCCTCGATCCCAGGACCCTGAGATCATGACCTGAGCCGAAGGCAGAGGCTTTAACCCACTAAGCCACCCAGGCGCCCTGGATTGACCTAATTCTAAGGCTTTTAAAATTTTGTCATTACAGGGAGATTTTGTGGTTTTGCATTTTAAAAAAATTTCATATTTATTTATTTATTACTGAGAGGGGAGAAGGGGAAGGGCAGAGGCAGAGGGAGAGAGAATCTTAAGTGGGCTCTATGTGGAGCTCAGTCTCGTGACCCTGAGATCATGACCAGAGCCAAAGTCAGACACTTAACTGACTAAGCCATACAGGTGCCCCTACATTTTTTTTTAATATTAGAAATAGAGTTTAAAGATTACTATATTTCTGTTATTAATGTTGTAACCAAGAACTCTGTGGAATGCATGAAATGTGAAATGAAGTACATGGGCTATAATAATCCTTAAAAGTTATCAGTTGTTTATGTGTGTGTATGTATACCAGGCCTCATTCTTAAAGGGATTTGTGGTGGCTTATGACAAACACGGAGGAAAGTAGTAAAATATAAATAAGAAATATAAACCTAGATAAATATAAGAGTAGAAAGTCAAGACTGAGGCAGGCAGAGAAATTGAAGAGAAGTATACAACGAGTCAAGGACCTAATTGAATGACTGAATTAAAAATTTGGCTCTGAAAAAAAAATAAATAAAAATTTGGCTTTGAGTTCCTGTGGCAAAGCGAAGAGTGTGTAAGTCAGTTAGTTAACTCTTATTATTAAAAAGAAAAATACAGAGTGCCTGGCTGGCTCAGTTGGTGGAGCATGCAACTTTAATCTTGGGGTTGTGAGTTTGAGCTCCATGTTGGGTGTAGAGATTACTTAAAAATAAAATCTTTAAAATAAATAAATTAACAAATAAATAAATAGACCATGGCTCTGAGAAGTTGACTGTTGGCCTAGGTTAGTGAGCTCTGGAGCCATGTTTCCGGTCTCTGAGTACTGACTTTTCTCCTGTCCTGAGAACAGCTCCTTCCCACCTTTCCTGAAGAATGTCATAAACTAGCTCACTACCACTTTATGTTGGCGGGACATCGTTGTTCAGATGCCGGGGGAGCACTTTTTCTCATGTTTCCGTGAAAAGTCAATGAAAGGAAACTGGAATGTGTTCATTCTTGGTTTTGCGGTTATCCACCATTCTTAATGGCCACTGTTGCTCCGTTTCTGTAAATATCCCCTTGGTATTGGGAAGTGCAAAGGGTGTAACCAAACCAAAGGAGAGTTTGTCTTGCTGATGAGCAGCAAGCCAATTAAAGCAACAGCAACAACAACAACAACAAACTGACTCAGAGCTTTTGCAGTGCAGGAGGGTAGGCTTATTTATAGGTGTGGCACCACCCAGAACAGTCCCAAACTCCCCAGTGGCTTGCAAGTGAGGACTTTTAAGGGCAAAAATCAAGGGTAAGAGACTTGGGGTCATGGGTTCTTCTGATTGGTCAGAGATTGGATAAACTTCAAGACTGATTGACTTGTCTTTCTGGGCACTGGTCCATTTGGTTTCATCAGGACTGTGGTCTGGGGGTGAGTGGTTCCTTTCCCCTCTCTGGGTCAGCAAACCGTTTCAGCAACGTGAGTCAGTGGTGCTATTTTTGTTAGCAAAAGCAGAGTCCCTTCAACTTGCGACTATGAAGACTGGGCAGCTTATTTCATTTCTTATTCCCTTGGACTACATTGTCACTTTCTTAAGCAAAGCATCCTGTGTTTTTTCCCCAATAATCTTTAACTATGGGCTACGTGGCTTTCTGCATACTTAGTTCTGTTGGTGGTTTCAAGGGTTTGGTCTAGGTATTCTTTGATCTATTAACAGGAATTTCCCATCAATATGGATTCTTTCATTTTCTTTTTCTGGATGTGTGATAAGCAAAAGTACCAAACTTAGTCCCATCTCACTTAAACAAGAAGAGATTCATCAGCTTTCACTAAAGGAGCAGATATAGCAACAGGAAAATCATTAATACGCACAGCAGTGAAGAAAGCCTGTGCTTGTGGCTGTCAAGGTCAGGATCTACCACCCTCTTTCTTTGGCTACACGGTCCTAGATGGCTTGACATGCAGCCTTAGAGAGCAGCCAAGAAAGTCTGGAGCTTGAGGCTCTGCCAGAGAAATTATTTACAGCGACTCAGACTCAGAACTCCACAGTTTGGTCAGTTGTCCAGTTTCTCCACAGTCACAGCTGGCTCTTTATTTATTTAATTTTATTTTTAGAGAGAGTGAGAATGTGGGTTGGGGGTGTGGAGGGGGGAAGGGGAGAGGGAAAGCTTGAGGGAGAGGTGAGAGAGAGAGAGAGAGAGAGAGAGAGAGAGAGAGAGAGAGAGAGAGAGAATGAGAGAATCTTAAGCAGGCTCCTCGCTGAGCATGGAGTCCAACAAGGGCTCAATCTCATGACCCTGAGATCACGACCTGAGCTGAAATCAAGAGTCAGATGCTTGGGCGCCTGGGTGACTCAGTGGGTTAAAGCCTCTGCTTTCGGCTCAGGTCATGATCCCAGGGTCCTGGGATCGAGGCCCACATCAGGCTCCCTGCTCAGCGGGG
>LNAC01000017.1:786316-863683 GCA_002007465.1 Ailurus styani
AAAAAAAAAAAGAGTCAGATGCTTGACCACCCAGGCACCCCACATCTGGCTATTTATTGATTGGTCAGTCTAGGCATATCCCATCATTTCTCCTCTAAATTTCTAGCTAGTAAGCTAGGAATGATGGTGTTTTGTTTTGTTTCATTTTGCTTTGTTTTTTGTTGTTATTCCTAGTTTTTTGCTGAGATCCAAGTATCTTTGCAGTCTAAGATCCAGTTAAGGATGAACCCATTTATCATGACAAATATTAGGTGTGAGATATATGCCTCTGCCTTGTGGATTATTTCCTTCTTGCTAACCTGTGTGGGGATGAAGGTGAGTCACTGGGGTCCTGGCAGAGGGCCTGGTGTGGGCAGTTGGGAGACCAGAGTGGAGAGGCAGAGTCCTAGCCAGAGGTAGTTAAATTCCGGGAGCCCGAAGCACTAAGTTCCAAGGAGAACAGGGTAAGCTCTCTTCAGTAGCAGAGTGCAGTATGGAATACCAGCAGAAGAAGCAGGAGAGAGCAGCTTGGGAGGTACCAGAGGAGACAGTGTGTGTGTGTGTGTGTGTGTGTGTGTGTGTGTGTGTGTGTGTGTGTGTGTGTATTATGAGCTACTTGGGGTGTGATGTGTCAGTGGCCTGTTATTTTAGAATGACCAGGAATGGGATAGATAAACCCTTCCTCCCGTTCCTGCTTCAAAGATGTATTTTACTCCCTATGGGTTTTAATCACAAAGGGACCACAGAATGTCTTCCTTCTTTGGAAGGGAAAAAGCCCATGAACAGGATTAAAAGGTAAGTGCTCTCTTTCAGAAGGGGAGTAGAGATTGTACGCGTAGAAGAGCCTTGCACACTCAAACACCTGTATGTGGGTAAGTGCCGCCTTCTCTGCTCCCTCTGACCCTGCGGTACAGTGAAAAGAAGGCGGGCTTTGAATCCCGGCCCCAGCAGTGAGGGATCTGAGCCCATGTTCCTCACCCATAAAGTGCGGATGATACACCCTCCTCTCCTTGGGTTGTTCGGAGAATCAAAGGACGTGCCGTGTTTGTAGAGGGTCCGGCACAGCACCTGGCACGCGGGAGATGCTTACCACATCTCTTCTCCTCAAGGGGGGCTGCTTCTAAGGAGAACACGGAGGCTGGCCACAGACATGTCAACGCTTGGTTGGCTTTCTTGGCTCTAATCGCCAGAGCTGAGTGAGCCCCGTCCATCATCGACTCTGCATGAATGAAGAGAGGAGACTCATCTGTCCCCCTCGGGCGAGGTGGGGGGTCCAGAGGAGAAATATGGCATCTGCTTTGTGTTGCAGTCGGTTCAGGGCCGGGGTGGATCTGTGTGTGTGTGGACGGGGGAGCCTCAGAGCCGTGCACTCGAGCGGGGGAAGTAAGAGGAGGAGGGGGGTGAAGCTCCTGTTAGCGGAGAAGGCTGGGCAAGGATTGGAGGGAGGGAAAGTGGACTCAGTGCCAGTCTTGAAGACGGGGTGTGACTGTGGGGGAGGACATGTGAGAAGGGGTGCTGCAGCTTGGAACACAGTGGAGGGGGTGGCTGAGTTCTGGGCTGTGGAGAAGGTGGTCAGGTGGAATGTGAGGTCGGGTTGAAGAGACACACAGAAGATACAGGAAGAGGCCAAGTGCCAAGGAGTACAGGCAGCCTCAATAAGCTGGAAAAGGTAAGGAAATAGATTCTTCCCTGGGCTTCCAGAAGGAACACAACCCTGCCAACACCTTGATTTTAGACTCTTGGCTTCCAGACTGAAAGAATAAATTAGTGTTGTTTGAAGCCACTAGGTTGTCACTTGTTACAGCCACAATAAGGAACTAACACACATGCAGTAAGCTGAATTTTTCTGTAGTCACGGAGCTGTACAATTATCACCATGATCAACTTTTATTTATTTATTTATTTATTTATTTATTTATTTGACAGACAGCGAGAGATCACAAGTAGGCAGAGAGGCAGGCAGAGAGAGAGGAGGAAGCAGGCTCCCCGCTGAGCAGGGAGCCCAATTCCGGCCTCTATCCCAGGACCCTGAGATCATGACCTGAGCCAAAGGCAGAGGCTTTAACCCACTGAGCCACCCAGACACCCTCACCACAATCAATTTTAGGATGTTTTATCACCCCCTTCCTCAAAAAACTCAACCCATCAGTGGTCGCTGATCCTCTTTTCCACTTGTAGGTACCCATGTGGCGTTTGATAAGTTTCCGAACTCCTGTGAGCCTCTGGGTGTTTCCTCATCTCTAGGTGGGACACTGCCCAGTTCCAAAGCGCGCTGTAAGAATTCGGTGAGATAATGGGTGTAAGGGCTCAGCATAGTGCCTGCAGTCAGCTTTCACGAGGCTATTTATTATTTTTATTAAAACCAGCGAGCAGGTTGTCGCAGAGATGCTAGGGAGAGGTGCGGGAGAGGCTGGACCAGGCCAGTGGCTGAGGGATGGAAAGGGGCGAATCTGGTTTCTCTGAGAGGCTCCAAGCCCTGTGATCCTCCCTCACTGGAGCCCAGCTTTACCTCCTTCCATCCCTGGGAGCTGGGTTTAAACCCGCGGGCGTGTCCCCATCTGGCCACTAGAGGGCAGTGGAGGCAAGGCCGCATGGAAGGAGGTGGGCGTCCAGAAGGTTGGCGCTGGTCTGTGTGTGCAGCCTTTCTTTATTCGTGCTCTGAAGCCTAATTGTGTATTTGCATTGTGCTCTCCCCTCCCTCCTTGCTCTGTGTATTTGCTGACGTTTTTGGAAACAACTTGGTTGGCATCGCAGGGCCCCTCTGAGTTCCTGCTTGTCTTGTGGCTGAGGATTAGCCATAGCTGAAGCGTCCTGTTTTCTGGCAGCTGTGTTTATTTCTCAAGGGCATGGGCAGAGCAGAACATGGGGGCCTGGGCCCTGCAGCTCAGGAGAGCCTAGTATGAGCTGCAGTTGTTCTTCTGCCAGTTCAAAACATGGGGACTATTCCATCTTGCATTCCTCCCCCGCTCCTCAGGCCATGTCACTACCACCCAAATCACATGGACTGATGTGGGAGGTGATGGAGTGTGCTGGATGTGATTCCTGAAAGATAACTCAGATGCTGTCACTAGAGGTGATGTTTAGGCAAAATCACAGATGTCCATTCCAGCTACCACACGGGAATATATTAATTCACTGGTTGGGAGCCCTGGCCCTCGACTCCAGTTCCCCGAGAGGGAATCCCAGGTTCAGCCTTTACAAGTTGTGTGACCGTGTCTGGCTCACTCACCTGCCAGTCTCAGTCTCGGTGTCCCCACCTGCATCCACAACGGGAGCGATGGATCACACCATAGGCTGGAACCAGTGTGAAAGCGCACCGCACAGGGGTCAGGCAAGCTCCAGCAGGTGTCACTGCAATCTGGTGCGGCTCGAAGTCTGCAGTCCCTGCATCGTTGCCTGGCCAGTTCCAGGGCGGCTGTCCACAGATAGGCAGCCAACGTCCTCCGGGTTCAGGTTCTCCATCTGCCACGTACTGGCCACGTACTGGCCACGTTGTCCTCCTCCCCGAAGGGAGGACCATCGCTCTTGCCTCCCTGGGTTGTTGGGAGAAGTGATGAGGGGACACATAGACAGCGCCTGGCACATGCCCGTCTGTAACTAATGATGGATGTGCTCTCGGCACAGTTAGTTCTCCAGAGCATGTTAGGAGTCCAGGTGTGACTCTGGCAGGACAGGACATGTGTTCTGGGAACAAACAACCATCCCTCTGGATAGAGTGCATTTGGCCATCAGCCAGGGGCCTTGGGAGGCTTGGTGAAGCCTGGCCCTTCCCTCCTTCCTTTCAACTGGGGAAGGGTACACCCCTCCCCAGAGAGGTTCACGTTCCCCTCTTAATTACCCCTCAGGCTCTACTATCAGCCTGTCTTTCCTTTCCACCACAAGGCTCTGAGCCAGACAGTTTGCACAGAATCTAATCTGGAGTGTGTTAACTTTTCTCCCCCATCGTTGGCAGGGATCTGGAATCGGCTCTGCATCAGGACAAATTGTAAATAATCGGCTCTGCATCAGGACAAATTGTAAATAAACACACGTTTGCTTAACTGAGGCTCCTCGTCCTATCCCATAGCCTTGTCTTTGATTTGGGCAGCTTCAAGTCAGGGAACACAGACTGTTTGGAATAGACCTTGGATCATTTAATCCAGTCTACCCATTTTACAGAAGAGTATATTGAAGATGTTTAGTTAAGTTGCTCATGTTTACATAGACAACTAGAGGATACAGACAGAGATGGAAATAATATCTTCTGACTCTTAGTCCAAAACTCTTTCCATAATAGCCCAGTACCTACCTAATCCATTCCTTCCTTCCTTCCTTCCTTCCTTCAAAAAAAATATGTACTGGGTATCTAATTACTTATGTGTTTTCCTTTTGTCTGCACTGGAAAAACAGATAAACAAGGAACAGTCTGCCCTTGAAGTGCCTATGAACTCTTTGTCCATTGGTCCATCCAACCATCTAATGCATATGTCTCTTTATTCATCCATCCATCTGTCCATGTTTCCATTTGTCTTTGTCCTGTTCATCTTTTTGTCCATCCATTATTCTTCATCCTTTAGTACATTTGTTCTGTCGATTCATTTTTCCACTCATCTTACCATTGCTTGTCCACAAATTTATTCATCTTTCTATTTTCCTGCTTATCATCTGTTCCTGTTTCCATCCAGTCTACCTCTCTCTCTTTTTAAAAGATTTATTTTAGAGAGAGAGAGAGTGAGCACATGTGAGTCAGGGAGGGAAAGAGAGAGGCAGAAGGAGAGAGAGAATCCTCGAGCTGACTACTCTTTGAGTGTAGAGCCTGATCGAAGACTTGATTCTACAACCCTGAGATTATGACCTGTGCTGAAACCAGGAGCCAGACACTCAACCAACTGGGCCACCCAGGTACCCCCAGTCTACTCCTCTTTTGATCCACCCATTGCTCTCTTTATCTATCCAGAATTTTTTGAGTGTCTATATGGCTCCAGATTTTTGGCTGGTGCTCAGGACTGAAATAAGTAAGAAGCATTTGTATTCAAGTCTTTTTATGAATACATACTTACTTTTTTTTAAAAGATTTTATTTATTTGACAGAGAGAAACAGTGCGAGAGAGGGAACACAAGCAGGGGGAGTGGGAGAGGGAGAAGCAGGCTTCCTGGTGAGCAGGGAGCCCGATGCAGGGCTCAATCCCAGGACCCTGGGATCATGACCTGAGCTGAAGGCAGATGCTTAACAACTGAGTCACCCAGGTGCCCCTGCTTGTCTTTTTATTAAGCACCTTGGAGTAGAATGGCTAGATCATATGGTTGATATTTGTTTAACTTTTTAGGAAACGGCTAAAATAATTTCCAATGAGTTTTTACCTTTTTATATTTATACCAGTTTCTCCACGGTCTTTCAAACTTTTTGCATGGTCAGTCTTTTTAATTTTATCCATTCTAATAGGTCTAGTTTTAATTTGTTTTTCCCCTATGACAAATGCTGGCAAGCATCTTCTGTGTGCTCATTTGTTATCCCCTTATCCTTCTAGGAAGGTGTGTGCAAATCTTTTGTCCATTTAAGAAATTGAGTTGTTGGGCGCCTGGGTGGCTCAGTGGGTTAAAGCCGCTGCCTTCGGCTCAGGTCATGATCCCAGGGTCCTGGGATCGAGGCCCGCATCGGGCTCTCTGCTCAGCAGGGAGCCTGCTTCTCCCTCTGCCTCTGCCTGCCACTCTGCCTGCTTGTGCNTGTCAAATGAATAAATAAAAAATCTTTAAAAAAAAAGAAATTGAGTTGTTTTCTTATTGAGTTGTAAGAGTTAAATATAAGTTCTGGATTAAAGTTTTTTTATCAGATAAATACTTTGTCAGGTAAACATTTTTCCTCCATATGTGGCTTGTCTCTTCATTCTTTTAATAGTGTTTTCCAAAGAACAGTGCATGAATTTTGATGAATTCAAACTCAGTAATCTGCTTTGTTATGGATCTTTCTTTATAATAAATTTGTGCCTGGAACAAGGTATAGACCGAATCCATCCCTCCCTCCATTCCTTCCCCTTTTCTTTCTTTCCGCGTTCCTTTCCTTTCTTTCCTTTCCTTCCTTCCTTCCCTCCCTCTTTCTTCCTCCTTTCCTTTTATTCCCTTCCCTTCCCTCCCTCTCTGTCCCCCTTCCTTCCCTTTCCTTCCTTCCTTCCTTCCTTCCTTCCTTCCTTCCTTCCTTCCTTCCTTCCTTTCTTCCTTCCTATATAGAAAGTTGTTTTAGCATTATTTGTTGGAAAGACTGCTTTCTCTACTGAATTGCCTGCTCTTGCACTTTTGTTAAAATCAAATATTCACTCCATTAACAATGAATGCACACCTAATGCCCAGATCTTGTTTATTTGTTTGTTTGTTTGTTTGTTTGTTTAACGGAGAGAGAGATCACAAGCAGGCAGAGAGAGAGGTGGGCAGAGAGAGAGGCAGGCAGAGAGGCGGGCAAAGAGAGGAGGAAGCAGGCTCCCTGCAGAGCAGAGAGCCTGATGCCTGCTCATCCCAGGACCCTGAGATCATGACCTGAGCTGAAGGCAGAGGCTTTAACCCACTGAGCCACCCAGGCGCCCCCCAGATCTTGTTTTTTAATATCATTTGTCAATAAAAAGATCCAGGGCTCCTTGGAGAAGTGGATGATTTTAGGACTGGGGCAAGAAATATACAAAATGAACCCAGAGCATTTTGTAGCCCCAAAAATGAAGGAAGTGCTGAAAAAAGAAAAATCCTATATTGATGTGATTTTATCAAAAGAACATAGCACCCAACTGAAGGAGCTCCCCATGGCCAATTTGAACAATTTGAGCAACAGTATATAAATAAAGTAGAATTGGATTATAACCCAATGTATAAAACAAATATCCAGAGTCTATACTGATAAAAGTTATTGAATAAATAATGAGGGAGAAGAGAAAAATCTGTCTTGCAAAAGAATTTCAAACAATTTATGTAGATATTCCACACTCAAGGAAGTGGAGTGTAACTCTCCACTCCCTAGGTGTGGGCTGTGTGTAGTGACTTCCTTCTGAAGAGTATGGTATAGGGAACTGGGAAGGGGGAAGAGCACTTTTATAGTGGAGAAAAGTGACAGACACTATCTCAGCCAGGTGAGGAAGGTTAATCATCAGATAAATCATGTTGCCAGTATATAACATTGATACAAAATAAGCACTTCATGTTTAAAGTATTCCTCCTCAAAATACATACTCCAGCCTAATGAAAACATCAGACAAATCCCAATTGAGGGGCATTCTACAGAATACTTGTCCAGTACTCCTCAAACCTATCAAGGTCATCAAAAATAAAGCCTGAGAAAGTGCCATAGCTAAGAGAAGCCTAGAGAGACATAACAACGAGATGTAATCTGGGTAGAATCCTCGAACAGAAAAAGATATTAGTTAAAACTAAAGGAATTTGAATAAATGATGGACTTTAGTTAATAATGTTGTATCGATATTGGTTCATTAATTATAACAAACATATTAATATAGGATGTTGATAATGGAGGAAGTTGTTGGTATATAGGAACTTTATGTGCTATCTTCTCAATTTTTCTATAAATTTAAAACCGTTCTAAGAAATGAAGTCTACATTTTAAAAATCCATTGTTTGTGTGACTATATATATATATACATATATATTCAATAGCTTTATTGATCTATTGGCTTTTTTTATGCCAACACCACACTGTTTTGGTTACCAAACTTTATAACAAGTCTTGAAATCAGGTAGTATTAGCTTTACAATTTTGTTTTTTTTCAAAGTTGTTTTGACCATTCTAGGATTTTTCCATCTTACATTAACTTCAGTATCAGTTTGTCAGTTTTTATGCACACACACAAAAAGCCTGCTTCTTCTTGATTAGTATTACATTGATCAAGCTGGGGAGAATTGACATCTTCTCAGTATTGGGTTTTTCAGTCTATGGACTATCTTTCCATTCATTTAGATCATCTGTGATTTTTTTTCTCAGAAATACTTTGTAGTTTTTAGAGATTTTTCACAGCTTTTGTCAGATTTATCCCTAAGTATTTCATATTTTTTGATATTTTGTAAAAAGTATTTTTTATTTCAGTTTCTGGTTATCCATTGCTAATATATAGAAATGCAATTTCTATACTGTTTTTATACTGATCTTTATAATAGAAGGAGAGACAGAGTGGTCATAGAGACACTCGGAGGGGAAGGCCATGTGAAGATGGAGGCAGAGACTGGAGTTATACTGCTGCCAGCCAAGGGACACCAGAAGCTACCAGACCCTGGAAAAGGCAAGGAAAATGTCTCTCCTGGATGCTTGGGAAGGAATTTGGCCCTGCTGACACCTTGATTTTGTTTTGTTTTTAATTTAAATTTTAAAAATTTAAAAATTTTAATTCCAATACAGTTACCATCCAGTGTTATATCAGTTTTAGGGTACAATATAGTGATTCTATTCTGTATATTACTCATTGTGATGAGGGTACTCTTAATCTCCTTCACCTATTTCACCCATCCTCCCACATGGCTCCCTTCCAGTAACCACTGGTTTGTTCTCTATAGTTAAGAGTCTTTTTTGTTCATCTCTTTTTTCTCTGTTTTGTTTCTTAAATTCCACATGTGAGTAAAATCATAGGCTATTTGTCTTTCTCGGACTGATTTTTTTTTTTTTTTTTTTTGCTTATACTCTCTAGATCCATCCATGGTGTTGCAAATGGCAAGATTTCATTCTTGTTTATGGCTGAATAATATATCATTGTGTATATATGCCATATCATCTTTATCCATTCATCTAGCAATGAATGGAAAAACACTTTGGGTGCTTCCATAAATTGGCTATTGTAAATAATACTGCAATAAACACAGGGGTGCATATATCTTTTCAAATTAGTGTTTTTGTATTCTCTGGGTAAATATTCACTAGTGGAATTACTGGATCGTATGGTAGCTCTGTTTTTAATTTTTTGAGGAACCTCCATACTGTTTTCCACAGTGGCAGTACCAGTTTACATTCCCCCCAACACTGCACGAGAGTTCCTTTTTTTCCACATCCTTGCCAACACTTGTTGGCACTTGTATTCTTGATTTTAGCTATTCTGACAGGTATGAAGAAGTGATTTCTCATTGTGGTTTTGATTTGAATTTCCCTGATGATGAGTGATGTTGAGCATTTTGTCATATGTCTGTTGGCCATCTGGATGTCTTCCTTGAAGAAATGTCTGTTCATGTCCTCTACCCATTTTTAAATTAGATTATTTGTTTTTGGGGTGTTGAGTTGTATAAGTTCTTTATATACTTTGGGTACTAACCCTTTATTGGATATGTCATTTGCAAATATCTTCTTCCATTCAGTAGGTTATCTTTTAGTTTTGTTGATTATTTTCTTTGGTATGCAGAAACTTTTTATTTTGACGCAGTGTCAATAGTTTATTTTTGCTTTTGTTTCCCTTGCATTAGGAGACATATCTAGAAAAAAGTTGCAATGGCTGATGTTGGAGAAATTACTGCCTGTGTTCTTTTCTAGGATTTTTATGGTTTCACATGTCACATTTAGATCCATTTTGAGTTTTTGTGTATGGTGTAAGAATGTGGTCCAGTTTCCTTCTCTTGCATGTAGCTGTCCATATTTCCCACCACCATTTGTTGAAGAGACAGTCTTTTCCCCTTGGATATTCTTTCTTGCTTTATTGAATATTAATCAACCATGTGATCATGAGTTTATTTCTGAGCTCTCAATTCTGTTCCATTGATCTATGTGTCTATTTTTGTGCCAGTATCCTACTGTTTTGATTACTATAGCTTTGCAACATAACTTAAAATCTGGGATTTTGACACATCCAGTTTTGTTCTTTTTCAAGATTGCTTTGGCTATTTGGGGTTTTTGTGATTCCGCATACATTTTAGGACTGTTCCTTCCTCAGAGAGTAGATATGACAACATTCATGCAAACATTGACTTTGTGCTCAAAGTTAAACCCTAAACGCACTTCTTATGGGGATGGCTCCAGGGCTGTCAGTTGCTGCAAAGAGGTGTGCTTGGGTCTGGTTGTGCATGCAAGTGTGCGTGTGGGTGTTTGTATTTGGTGGGGTGGGTATGATGGAAATGATGAACATTCTCATTCTTCCCACTTCTGGTTCATTCTGATTTCTCTTCAGTCATTTTCCTCGTTTCCCACTCACTGTGCTACTGTTTTCCTCATACTGGCCATCACTGACATCTGGGTCATCCTGTTGCCCTCACATGGGATATTTTACAGAAAGTATATATAAAACAAAGAGGTCTCATTATGAGTTGAACATTTGCTCTAAGATGTATTAACACTGCAGACATTAAAGATCCTTAAGTAGCAAGAACTCTTTTACTGTGTCTTGTTCTAACCATCTCAGATTTTACTGTATCAATACCCTAAACATGTATTATGACACAAAGCCCCCTTAGCTCTGTGTGACACTCAGTAATTTTTCAAAAATGCAAAAAATAGCTGTTTTTAGTTTGGGAAATGGGGAGAACTGACTCAAGACTGGAGTCAATACTCATGCCTCTAGCTTTGAATTCAATTCCACCCTAGTCTAAGAGAGCAAACTGAATGCTACTTGAAGACTATATAGAGACTTGGAAGCTTGTATAGAGCATGTTTTTCTTCCCTTCCAAGATTTGATAGGACCTTCCCTCCCTTCCCTTTGTCAATCATTTGTGGGAGCAGGATAGAAGAATAAGGAAAACTGCTTTTCCACCCCACTCCAGAGATCCATAGTGTTCAGGAATTAGTAGCCAAGGTCATTACATGTATGTTCCCTCTCATGTTCTCTCACACAGAGCTGTTTGTGCTCTCTCTGGGGTTGAGGTGGGTAGGAGAGAACTCATGAACACTTTTCATTTGGGATAGAGAGATGAACCAGTCCCCAGCAGCCTCCTTGACAAGTGCTCTACAGGGAGTGAAAGATTTCTGAGGGAAATTTTCTGCCTAGGAGGGGTTGGAGGAGGACTTTCTGTCTAAGTAAACATGCACTCAATCACTGCTTGGCCTTTTGGCTAAGATTAAGTGTAGCAGACGTGTACTCCCTGAGACTGAACCCAGTGCAGTGACCAGCACAGCATGTGGAACCTGGCACTTTTGACTCTCAGGAATATGGAAGGAGTTGTTGCTCTTTAAATTCCATAATTTTCTCAGGATATCTGTCTTTTTCTCTGACTGGCCTGCTTCTGCTTAGAAATTTCAAACCTTGAGAGGCTGTGGCACTTATTCCTTTGTTCAAGGTAGAAGGTTCCGTAATCATAGGAATGACTGGCTATGTGCTCTGCCTGGGCCTGGGGTTCCTGTTCTGACTCTCCTTCTGTGCACGAAACATTTGCCTAAGCCACAGTCTCCCTTCTGGAATCAGGCCCTTGACAGTATCCTCACAACCCATAAAACCAGTTCTGGTTTGAAAAGGGTTTAAGCTCCGTACAAAGGCTAACATCAGTATGGCTTTTTTTCAGAGGACTTTGTTGACATTTGCCTTTTGCCTTGAACTGAAGCCACTGGAGGAAATGACTCCTTTGAATTTACTTTTGTGAAGAGCCTGTCCTTTCTGTTGCGGGATCTGGGGTGTCTTACTTCAAAGTTCTTTGCTAATCAGCTGTGCTGAGCAGGGTGGCTCTTTCCACTGGTGTGGGATGTCCCCACTCTTGCATGTTCTTATAGAGACTGACATCATGAAGAGTGTGGGGTTATACGAGGCCAGCCTTGTCTTTACTCTGTATTTACACGAAGAGACAAGAAAAGAATGAGCAGCTGGGAATCACACTATCTTCTCTGTAGACAAGAGGGATGTTTATTATTCATGAACAATATGTCAATAGTCTTCTGCATTGAGTTCATGGATCTCTGTGTTCTTTCCCTATTATTCATTTTTAAAATGGGTAAAATGTTTTCTATTGATCCTTCTTTGAAATATTCAAATTAAAAAAACTGCTTTCAATATGTGATTCTTAATGACATTTCAGTCAGTTATCCTCTCCTTAAGAAGGGTACAGATTCTCAGATGTAGAGGTGCAGTTTGCTCTGTTAGGTAGGATTCTGGTCCTGGAGGCTAGAATTTTTGGCATCTCCTCAGAGGCTTTTAGAAGATCATCATAGCTCTGCATTTTAGCCTTGACCCAAGGACTTGGCTGAGAGACCAAGATTCCGTATGGGAAGGGAACTGAAAAATAAGTATTTGAGGACTCTGTCTTGCTGTGAGTATCCCAAATTTCTTTTTTGTTTTGTCTTTTAAATTTTATTTAAATTTGAGTTAATTAACCTACAGTACAATAATTTCAGGAGAAGAATTCAGTGGTTTATCACTTACATACAACACCCGGTGCTCATCGCAAGTGGCCTCCTTAATACCTATCACCCTAGCCCAGCCCCCACCCACATCCCTCCATCAACCCTCAGTCTGTTCTCTGTTGTTAAGAGTCTCTGATGGTCTGTTTCCTCCCTCTTTCGCTCCCCCCACCATATGTTCATCTGTTTTGTTTCTTAATTTCCACATATGAGTGAGATCATATGGTATTTGTCTTTCTCTGATTGACTTATCTCACTTAGCATAATACATTCTAGCTCCATTCACGTCATTGCAAATGGCAAGATTTCATTCTTTTTGATCGCTGAATAGTTTTCCATTGTATATATATATATACCTCATCTTCTTTATCCATTTGTCAGTCAATGGACATTTGGACCCTCCATAGTTTGGTTATTGTTGGTAATGCTGCTATAGACATTGGGGTGCATATACCTCTTGGAATCTGTATTTTTGTAACCTTTGGGTAAATATCTGGTAGTGCAATTGTTGGGTTGTAGGGTAGCTCTATTTTTAGTTTTTTGAGGAACCTCTCAAAAGAACCTCTGTTCTCCAGAGTGGCTGCTCCAGTTTGTATTCCTACCAGCAGTGCAAAGAGGGTTCTCCTTTCTCTGCATCTTCACCAACACCTGTCATTTCTTGTGTTGTTCATTTTAGTCATTCTGACAGGGGTGAGGTGGTATCTTGTTGTGGTTTTGATTTGTATTTTCCTGAAGATGAGTGATATTGCGCATCTTTTCATGTGTCTGTTAGCCATCTGGATGTCTTCTTTGAAAAAGTGTCTGTTTATGTCTTCTGCCCATTTCTTAACTGGGTTATTTGTTTTTTGGGTGTTGAGTTTGATAAGGTCTTTGTAGATTTTTGGATATTAATCCTTTTTTGGATATGTCATTTGTGTATATTTTCTTCCATTCTATAGGCTGCCTTTTAGTTTTGTTGATTGTTTCCTTGGCTGTGCAAAACTTTTTTATCTCTATGAATTTCCAGCCATTCATTTTTGCTTTTGTTTCCCTTGCCTCCAGTGACATGTCTGGTAGGAAGTTGTTATGGTCAAGGTCAAAGAGGTTGCTGCCTGTGTTCTTCTCTAGGATATCATAATGGATTCCTGTCTCACATTTAGGTCATCCATTTTGAAATTATTTGTGTGTATGGTATAAGAAAGTGGTCCATTTTCATTCTTCTGCATGTTGCTGTGCTGTTTTCCCAATACCATTTGGGAATACCATTTGTTTACGAACAATTATAAGAGATTACTATGAAAAATTATATGCTAACAAACTGGACAATCTGGAAGAAATGGACAAATTCTGAACTTAATTATTTAATCCAGGACCTCGGAAACCAGAGATTTCCCCCTGGAGCCCCTAGATTTGACCGTGAGCTTTGAATAGTAGCCCTAGTTGCCATCTAACTTCTGTCCAGTCTGTGCTGTTCCCCTAGAAGGATGATGTTCTTCACTTTGCAAGAATTTCCATCTCAGTCATTTTTGCAAATGGTTTAGTAAAGTTTTACTAAATGAAGAACAGATAAAACAAGAGTCAGTGTGTTCTGGAGGTTAGGTCTAGGGATCTCTTACTTGATTTATATCTTTGTTTTTGACAGATATTAATAAAACTGATTTCAGTTTGGCTGCATATTTTTGGTGGTCTCTCATTAGATGCATAAATGTTTATAATTGTTGTATCTTTTAGCTGTATTGAAACTTTTATTAATACATAATGTCCTTGGCTCTTGTAAACTTTTTTTGATTTGAAGTCCATTTTGTTTGTTATTAATAAAGCCAACTTGCTCCCTTTTGGTTATTATTTTCCTGGAATATCTTTCTTCATTCTTTCAAAGTATTTATGTTTTTGGATCTAAAGTGAGTTCTTATAGACAGCATATAGTTGGTTCATATATTTTTATCCATTCTGCCAATCTCTGTCTTTTGATTGGAGAGTTTAGTCTACTTTCACTTAAAGTAATTACTTATAAGGAGGAAGGAGCACCTGGGTGACTCAGTTGGTTAAGTGTCCTGACTCTTGATCTCAGCTCAGGTCTTGAACTCAGGGTTGTGAGTTCAAGCCCGGTGTTGGGCTCCACACTGGGGATGCAGTCTACTTAATAAAAAAAAGAAAAAAAAGTGATTACTTATAAGGACAGATTACTTCTGCCATTTTCCTGTTTGTTTTCTATGTGCTTTATGGCTTTTTTCTTGGTCCCTCATTTCCTATATTACTGTCTTCTTTTTTGTTTAATTGATTTTTATCTCGAAATATCTAAATTCCTTTCTCATTCCGTTTGTATATATTCTATAGCTATTTTTATTGTAGTTACTCTGGGGATTATATTTAACATTGCAAAGTTATAACACTCTAGCTTAATTTCAACAACATACAACACTCTGCTCCATTAATAGCTTTGTCTTTGTCATTTTCAGTTGTTGATGTTACGGAATTGTGTGTCCCCAAACATTAACTAGTAATTTTTTAAGTACTTTAATTTCTTAATTTATGTAGGAAACTAAATGTGGAGTTATAAACAAGTCACAATAACACTAGCTTTTATTTATTTAATTATAAAGCTTTTATTTATTTATTTGACAGATAGAGAGGAGAGAGAGAGCACAAGTAGGCAGAGCAGCTGGCAGAGGGAGAGGGAGAGGCAGGCTCTTCACCCAGCAGGGAGCCCAATGTGGGACTCAATCCCAGGACCCCAGGATCATGACCTGAGCCGAAAGCAGCCGCTTAACCGACTGAGCCCCCCAGTGCCCAACACTAGCTTTTAGACTCATAATTTTAAAAAATGTATTAGTCTCTTAAATCATGTAGAAAACAAAACATGGAGTTACAAAGCATTGTTACAAAAATACTAGCTTTTATAATTGCCCACATATTAACCTTTCATATTGTTTTGACTTATTTTTTATTGTTTCTCCTTTTTATCCTGTAGGATTCTTGAGCATTTCTTATAGGGAAGGTGTAGTGATAGAAAACTCCCTTAGCTTTTGTTTACCTAGGAATGTCTTAATTACTCTCAATTTTCAAGGACACTTTTGTTTGATGTAGGATTCTCGGCCTGTAAAACTTCTGATGAGAAATCTGCTCATGATCTTATTATGGATCCTTTGTATGTGATGAGTTGTTTCTCTCCTGCTGTTTCATGAGTCTCTGTATCCATTCTGGCTTTTGAAAGTTTGATTATAATCTGTCTTGGTGTGGTTCTTTTTGAGTTCATCTTGAAGTTTGTTGAGCTTCTTGGATGTTTATATTTGTCTTTCATCAAACCTGGGAAGTTTTAAGCCATTATTCCTTCAAATATTTTCTCAGCCCCTTTCTCTCTCCTTCCTCTTGGACCCCTATAATATGTATGCTGATTTACTTGATAGTATCCCACAGGTTCCTTACACTGTTCACTTTTCTTCAACCTTTTTCCTTATTTGTTTCTCAGGTTCAATAATGGCCATGATCTTATCTTCAGGTTCACTGTTTCTTTCTTCTGCCTGATCAAATCTGCCTTTGAATACCGGTAGGGAATTTTTCATTTCGGTTATTGTACTTTTCATCTCCAGAATATCTTCTTGGTTTCTTTTTAGGTTTTCTATTTCTTTATTTGTATTTCCATTTTGTTCACACATTTTTTTTCTTCACTTTCTCCATACCTTCCTTTAATTCTTTGAGCATCTTTAGCACAGTTGTTTGAAGGCTTTGTGTATTACATCTGACATCAAGTCTTTTTTCATGGAAAGTTATTGTTTATTATTTATTTTCTTTGAATGGGACATACTTTTCTGTTTTTCTGTATGGGTGATTTTTTTTTTTGAAAACCGGACATTTGAATGTGATAACTCTGCAGATAAAATTCTCCCAGTTTCCCAGGGTTAGCTGTTTTTGTTGTTGTTGATATTGCTTTTGTTTATTGTTCCTGTTTTTGATTGTTATTGGTTCTCCCTCTGTGAGGATCAGCCCAAAGTATAAACTTAAGGTTTCCCAGGCCTTTTCTGTGCCTTTTCCTTGGCCGGCATTCGTTTTCTAATTTTCCCCATATGTGCAGTTGTTTTGGAATGTCCTGGTCTTTTTTTTTTTTTTAAGATTTTATTTATTTGACACAGAGAAAGAGATCACAAGTAGGCACAGAGGCAGGCAGAGAGAGAGGAGGAAGCAGGCTCCCCACTGAGCAGGGACCCAATGCAGGGCTTGATCCCGGGACCCTGAGATCATGACCTGAGCTGAGGGCAAAGGCTTTAACCCACTGAGCCACCCAGGCACCCCTGGAATGTCCTGGTCTTTAATGCCTGGCTTCCAAAAGGAGAAAGAGAGAAAAACAAAAGGAGGGAATAAAAAGGTACTGACCTTTAAATCCCTTGGATGTCCCTTCAGCCAGAAGAGAGGCTTGGGGCAAGGGGGAGGGAGGTATAACAACAATGGCTGCCTGCTTCTTGGCACCTCTGTCATCAGAAGTAGACATCAGCAATCAGCGCACAGATCCCTGATATTTGGAGGACAGAGTTCCTGTTGCCCACCCTGGCTCTAGCAAGCTGTGAGCAGATTTTTCCAGGAACATGTGCACAGCTGCCTGGCATGGGGCTAGAGATGGGAAACAGGTAGCTGCTCCCGTTCTAAGAACTGAAATTGACTTAAATTAACTGCAATTTACTGTCCAAATCTTCTTCTGGAAGTTGCAAACCTTCAGCAATCTCCAGAGTTCCAAAACAGTTACATCAGACAGATTCTTCTAGTGCAATTGTTGTCTAGGTGGGGAACAGATTCCTGGTTCTTCTTACTCTACCATCTTCCCAGAATCTTCTGTTAACAATTCTTACAGTAAGTAATGAGGTCATTTTTTTTTGGGTAAAAATCTGCTTTACTTACCATTATTAGCTAGCTATATTATAGAGTTACAATACTGTCAGCCTCATAAGTAAAATTTTAAGCTGCTGAACTCGAGCTCTGTATCTTGATTCTGTAGCTTGATTTCCATTTCCTCACTTGTCTCATAATTGTAATGAGTCTGTCTTGCCCAGGAGACCCAAACCTCTCCTATTCTGTGATGGTCGTTTTGATGTGTCAGCTTGGGTAGGCTAGAGTCTGCAGTTAGGTTATTCAATCAAATACTAATCTAGATGTTTCTGTGAAGGTATTTTATAGATGTGACCAAAGTCCATAATCAGTTGAATTTAAATAAAGGCAATTATTTTATATTATCTGGGTGGGCCTGATTCAATCAATTGAAAGGCCTTTAAGCTAGGATTGAGACTCCCCTAAGAGAAGAAATTCTTCCTGTGGACAGTACCCTCTAAGTCCATGTCCAAGAGTTCCAGCCTGACCATTTTGATGCCATGCTCTGTGGATTTTAGACCTGCCTGGCTAATACCCACAGTTGTGTAAGCCAATTCCTTGCAATAAGTCTCTTAATATATATCTTCTACTACTTTGCTTCTGTGGTTGAACCCTGACTGATACACACCTACATGTTGAGGCTTTGCTTGGAGTGACAGGATCTTTCCTTTCATAACAACAGCTTTCCAAGGTACCCTACTATCAAAGAACTTCTACTTCCAGCCTCCCTCTTTCTTTTCTACTCTTCCTTCACTGCAGGATGTCTCCCTCACCCCCTGAATAGTCCCTCTACACATCCTGTCATCTCTAGTTTTATTGACTATGTCCTAATTCTGCCCTGAGTGACCATAAAAATCTAAAGACTCCCATGTGTAAAAATATTCTTTGGAGTTTGAGCAAAGATCAGCTCCTGAAAGAGAATTTTTGAGGACAAAGGGACTATAATAATAGTCCATCAACTATATTCTTCAAAAAATGTGAATATTATAATAATTACAGAAATGCTGGGGGATTTTTACAGATTCAAGGAGACTAAGGAGACATGATAACTTAACACAATATCAGATCCTAGACTAGATCCTGAAGTGGAGAAATGCTCTAACGGATATTACTGGCTAAACTGACATCATTGAAATACAAACAGTAGATTAAGGTCTATGTTACTGTTCAAGTTACGAAGGTTGATAACTATACTGGGGATAGGAAACAGAATATCCTTGTTCTTAGATAATATTCACTGAAAAATTTCGGGGTAAAGTATAATGATATATGCAATTTACTCCCATTTAGGCCAAAGATATGCTTATGTATAAAGAGGGCAAGTGGAACAAAATGCTAAAACTAGGTGAATCTGGGCTGTAAGACTAGCCGCGTTCTTACTATCTTTGCACCTTTTCCGTAAATTTGACATTTTTTTTTTCTGAATGGAAGTTTAAAAAAATGGCCTATGCCCCTGTTCCCCTGAATTTTATCTCTCCTTTGAGATTCTCTGGCTTCCATCTCATAGCCCCCACACATATGCTATTCCAACTTCAAAACAGTTGTATTAGTTCTGTCTCAGTGAAGAGCAACAGGATATACTTATCACAAATAAGGTTCCAACATTTGTGTTTACAGAACATAGAAAAAGAACACAAGGGAAAGTGAAATAGAGAACATACATAATGTACAAAAATACAAAATTAATATAGAAATACAAAGAATTATTTTTATAACATGGAGATTTCAAGTACTGAGAATCAGAGTGTAGATCTGGTCATTAACAGCTGAGTTCTAATCTTTGCTCTGTCCAATAGCAGCCATGTGATCTGGAGCAGTACATTTTGTCTCATTGTTCTTTAGTTTCCTTATCTGGAACCCAGAGATGGAAATCCTCTGTGTTTGTAGGAAAAAAAAAATGCTAGCATATGATGACAGTACCTGAAAACAAAAGTTTAAGGAGGGAAAACTAGACACCAAATAGTCTCCTACCCTAAGTTTTAGTGAGTTTCATTGATATTCTTTGGAGTCTAAAAAGTTTTGAAGTCTATACCAATTCACGGTTGCAGTGGGGTAAAGAAGGGAAATGGGGAAAGAGAAGGGCCTCATTTACTAAAGCACATATGCTTTACATGTGGCCTCATTTAGTATTTAGGATCTTTTTTTAAAATAAAGATTTTATTTATTTATTTGACAGAGAGAGACACAGCGAGAGAGGGAACACCAGCAGGGAAGTGGGAGAGGGAGAAGCAGGCTTTCCTGCAGAGCAGGGAGCCCGATGCCCTGATGCAGGGCTCGATCCCAGGACCCTGGGATCATGACCTGAGCCAAAAACAGATGCTTAACGATTGAGCCACCCAGGTGCCCCTAGTATTTAGGATCTTTTATTTTAAAGATTTTATTTATTGATTTGACACAGAGAGAGAGATTACAAGTAGGCAGAGAGGCAGGCAGGGAGACAAGGAGAGGAGGAAGCAGGTTCCCTGCTGAGCAGAGAGCCCGATGCGGGCCTCGATCCCAGGACGCTGAGATCATGACCTGAGCCGAAAGCAGAGGCTTTAACCCACTGAGCCACCCAGGCGCCCAGTATTTAGGATCTTAAGACACTCTCCCATGTTGCTGATGGACATAGGAGATTATTAGAATGCCTTCATAGATATTTTGGCAATATCTGTTCAAATAAAAAAGTATGTATGTGTACAACGAAATTTGTATAGGCATATTTACTGTAGTATTGTTCTAAAAGCAAATTCATGGACACTAAATACCCATTAAGGAGATCAGTTGAATAAATCATTATACATGCATGTCATTAAAGACTACATCCATTAAGAAGAACGAGACATTTGCATATACCGATAAATTATTCATGTGCATTTACCACAGAAAAGAAATTATGTAAGGAAGCCTACCATCTTTTCCGGTGGTGTAGGAAGGATATACACAGACCTATCTACCTCTCCAAAGGTGCTGATTTACACTTAAACTATCTCTGGAAGGCCACACAAAAAAGTTATTATTTTTCAGAAGGTAAATTCGGGGGCACAGGAGGTAAACTTACTTTTCACTCTGTTCTCCCCCCCCCTTTTTTTGTAAGAATCTGGCTGCTTTCAGCTCAGAGACTTTTTTTTTAAAGATTTTATTTATTTATTTGACAAAGAGAGAGCAAGAGAGAGTGCTCACAAGTAGGTAGAGCATCAGGCAGAGGGAGAGGAAGAAGCAGGCTCTCCACTGAGCAGAGAGCCTGATGCGGGCTCCATTCCAGGACCTTGGGATCATGACCCGAGCTGCAGGCAGCTGCTTAACTGACTGAGCCACCCAGGTGCCCCTTCCCTTTTGTATTTTTTACATTTGTTACCCAAGTGTTCATATTACCTTTAAATTTTCTTTTTAAATAGGCTTCACACCCAGTGTGGAGCCCAATGAGGGGCTTGAACTCAAGACCCTAAAATCAAGACCTGAACTGAGATCAGAAGTTGGATGCTTAACTGACTGAGTCACCCAGGTGCTCCCCCCAGAATTTGTTTTTCCCAGCCACCTGCTTACCACCAAAACCTTCCCCAGCCCATAGTCCTTCTCCAGGGGCTTGGTTGGTGCTGGCAGTTCATCAGTACTTCAGCAAAAAATTGCTGGACTTGTGGTTTAAGGTAGGCGTGAGAAGGGTGGGAATAATCCAAGGGGGGGGGTTACACAGGTGGACATTTACTTTTTACTCTGTACCTTTTATGTTTTTGCATATCTAATAAAGTGCATGTAGTGTTGTGGGATCATTGAGCATGATGGTCAAGAAAGAAATCTTGATATGTTTTGCGGTGCAACTTAGTTTATTTAAGTGGCATGGGTGATAGGGCCTGTGGGCAGAAAGATCTGCTCTTTTGCTGTAAGAAGCTGGTGGTTATATGCTTACTGCTCAAGGGGGTGAGGATGTGCAGGCAGTATTAGATCATAAACATTTTCTTCAAATTTCTACTCATGAAACTATTTTCTTTTTTTTAAATATTTTATTTATTTATTTGACACAGAGAGAGAGATTACAAGTAGGCAGAGAGGCAGGCAGAGAGACAGGGAGAGGAGGAAGCAGGCTCCCTGCTGAGCAGAGAGCCCGATGTGGGCCTCGATCCCAGGATGCTGAGATCATGACCTGAGCCGAAAGCAGAGGCTTTAACCCACTGAGCCACCCAGGCGCCCATGAAACTATTTTCGAAAGATTTTTCTGGTGCTCATCATTCTGTTTGATATTAACTATTGGTGAGATACAGAGGCAGTCATAAGACCCTTTAAGAATGTAGCAACTAGGGGCATCTGGGTGGCTCAGTCGGTTAAGCGCCTGCCTTTGGGTCAGGTCATGATCCCAGGGTCCTCAGATCAAGCTCCATGTCGGGCTCCCAGCTCAGTAGAGAGCCTGCTTTTCCCTCTCCCCCTATGCCTGCTGCCTTGCCTACTTGTGCTCTCTCTGTCAAATAAATAAAAACCTTAAAAAAAAAAAAAAGAATGTAGCAACCATTCTGCCTTTCATCCTTACTGGAACTATGCAGGCTATAAATCAGCCTTCTGGAGTAAAGGTGAACATTTTTTCTGCTTCTGTCCCTCATCAATAATACCTTTTAAAAACTGAAGAATTTGTTTATTTAAAACATCCCAGACTCCTTCTCAATCCCTCCCCTCCCCACCCTGGACCCCCACAAACCTCTAGTTCACCAGCCGGTCCTTCTCCAGCCGGAAAGTCGAGGGCCTTCCGTTTTTTTTTTTTTTTTCCCTTGTCCTCTTCACATTTTTAAAAAATTTTTAATTTTAATTTTTCGTTATTATTATTTGCCCCAGGGGTACAGGTCTGTGAATCAGCAGGGTTATACCTTTCCTAGCGCTCACCATAGCACAAACCCTCCCCAATGTCCATAAGAGGGCCTTCGGTTCTAAGGGAGGAGACTGAGCGGTGGGGATCAACCCTGGAAAAAAAGATCTTTTGTTGATGGGGAATTGAGGTTTGGAAGGATAGCATTGGTTTTCTTTTTTAAATTAAACAGGGATACAAATATATCTACCAGGCAGTAGGTAAGGGGGAAATAGGCCCTAAAACCTCCAGAATCACTAACTGAAGGAAACTTAAATCGTAATCATTCCTCTTTGAAAAGGGAGCGCGCGCGCTGCATGCCGGGATTTGTAGTCCCTTCCCGGATGGCCCGCATTGCGCCTGTGCACGGACGAGTCGCTCTTCCAGGCGCATGCGTGCTGCGGCGGCGGAAGGGCTGACCGCGCCAAGGTGGCGGTAGTAACGCGGACTCTTGGGAGCTCGCTATGGCGGTGGCTACGGCGGCTATGGGGCCCTCGGCGCTGGGCCAGAGCGGTCCTGGCTCGATGGCTCCCTGGTGCTCAGTGACCAGCGGCCCAACACGCTACGTGCTGGGAATGCAGGAGCTGTTCCGCGGCCACAGCAAGACTCGCGAGTTCCCTGCACACAGCGCCAAGGTGCACTCGGTGGCCTGGAGCTGCGACGGGCGTCGCCTGGCCTCGGGGTCCTTCGACAAGACGGCCAGCGTTTTCCTGCTGGAGAAGGACCGGTTGGTAAGCTGTCAGGGACAGGCCAGGCCAGAGAAAGGGGCTGTGGTAAAGCCAGGTGTGGTGTTGGGGGAGAGAATGCGGGGTGGAGGCGAGGAGAAGGGAGGGGTGTTGGGATAAAGGGCGTTGTGTAGTGCGCGCTAGAGGAGTGCGGGAGTGATGGGTCGTGATTAGGGATCTGGAGGGAGTGTGGTGGAGAGGAAGATGGTGGTGGTAAGAGGGAGGTGGGGATGCGAGGGAGTGTAGCAGTAGGAAGGTGTAAAGATGAGCTGAGAGTGGAGGCAAAGAGAGGATGAAGACTGGTGGTGAGGAGGGTAGATGGGACTGGAGTGAGGTGGGGGTGTATGAGAGTGGTAGGAAGGAGTTGTGTGGTGGTGAGGAGTGGCTAGGGGCTGTGGTGGTGGTCGGGTCCCTACGGTGGTAAGGAGGGTTCCTTTGAAAATAATAGGGCTTCCTGTGGGAGTGAGCAAGAAGATTGGGAACCTTGGTAGAGTAAGTGTGGAGAACCAGGAATGACAAAGGCCAGGAAGGGCAAAAGAGTTAGAGCGTTGATGTGGAATCCAAACCTCAGAACAATTCCGAGTGTTTGCAGAGGACGGGAAGAGGGTATTGGGAAGGGTTTTGGGGAAGGCGTGTGGAAGGACTGGTTTCTTTTAAATTGTCTTGATCTTTCTTGCCCACAAGATACCTTGGTTTGAGTAAGGTTTAGAAGTTACATGTGGAGGCAGGTACTTACGTGTGAAGTGACATTTGGATTCTGTTCTTTCAGGTCAAAGAAAACAATTATCGGGGACATGGGGATAGTGTGGACCAGCTTTGTTGGCATCCAAGTAATCCTGACCTCTTTGTCACAGCATCTGGAGACAAAACCATTCGCATCTGGGATGTGAGGACTACAAAATGCATTGCCACTGTGAACACTAAAGGTGACTCTTCAGAGAGAGGGCAGTAGGAAGATGAGCTGCTTATAGTCATTCAACAACCATTTCCTAAGTATATTCTCTGTGTGTGGCTTTGTATTGGGTATAGGACATCCTGGGCTGAATAAGACAACCTCCAGCTCCCAGGACCTGTACTAGGTTTAGTGCAGGGAGAGAGACATACGTGTTTTTAAAAAAAACTTAACATGATATGATATGATTCATCTTACACTGAAGAGGTCTACAAGATGGATACCTAGAATGGAAATGCGTAAGTCTGCCTGTGGGGACAGGCACGACCTCACAGAATTTGAGCAAACTGTTAGAATAGCTAATAGGGATTTAGTGGTCAGGGTACAGTGGGTGGTGAGGGGTGGGGGGCAGCTGTAGGAGGGAGCTGCATGTGTAGATAAATGGAGACTTTAGGAAACTGCTGATAGGCCAGAATGGCTGATCTTGGGAATGAATGATCTTGGTGGTCTGGGAGAAAATGACCTGGAAGTTGTGCAGTACATTTGTAGAATCTGTTCTTCACCAGGTATTCTATAAACCTTGAGGCCATTTATTACGTTTTATTGACTAACGTGTCATTGATTATAATATGCACCAATATTTTATGTGTTGTTAGGAAGGAAAATAAAGTTTCTAGGTAACCATGATACTCCAGAAATTTTGAGATGCATCCTAATGCATTTTAAGATATGTTGTAGAAAATAAAGTGTGAAAATATATGCATCATAGAATTGATAAAGTTGATGACATTTTTAATTGATGTGTTCACTGTGGGCCACTGGACTTTGTTGACAAGACTTGTCTCTGGAGGTGGAATGTTGTAGCACTTTCTCCAAGTAGACAGCTGGAGATGCATGAGTGATTTAGGCAGCACGTGGATGAACAGTAAAAATTGGCTGTGTATGTGTATTAATGCCTGCCAGAAAAAAAGAACTAGCCCTTAGAATTTATTACTAAATGGAAACTAAATTTATTTAACTAAAAACTTCTTGAGTCAATTTTATGAAATGTCTTGAATAAAGAAATATAGCTGTTAACATCGATAGGACAAAAATTGGGAAAGTGGCCTGTGAATGACTGGAGTTTGGGAAATGCTGGTATAAGACTAGGAGGCTTTGGAGTCAAATCTGGTTTAGATCTTGGGTCTATTACTTCATGGCTTTGACACTTTGGCTCATCTGTCATATCTTTCATATCGTCACATGTAAAATGGGAGTTATAAAGTGTTCCTTAGAGAATTATTGTGAGGGCGCACAGAGAGAAATTTGTAGACAAAAGTGCTGGACTCATAATTGGTGCGTAAGTAGTCATTTCCTTCTATTGACTAGGACCTTAGTGAATGAGGTTTGGCAACAGCTCTGGTCTTTGTAGGCTTAAAAAAATAAACTGCAGGATTATGGGCAGACAGTATCTTGCTGATTATATCTGGGTTTCCAGGGGAGAACATTAATATCTGCTGGAGTCCTGATGGGCAGACCATTGCTGTAGGCAACAAGGATGATGTGGTGACCTTTATTGATGCCAAGACACACCGTTCCAAAGCGGAGGAGCAGTTCAAGTTTGAAGTCAATGAAATCTCCTGGAATAATGACAACAACATGTTCTTCCTGACAAATGGCAATGGTTGTATCAACATCCTCAGGTGAGGGGGTTCTAGCTTAGGGACTGTCATATCTTTGTGCTGGGTGCTGTGGTGGATACAGAGGTGAATTAGTTGCGAGTCTGGCCTGAAGGAGTTTAAAGGACAAATGGTAATTAAGAATCCTAACCTCTGTTGAGCACTTTTGAGCTAGGCACCTTACATTTACTGAGTCCTCACAGAAATTCTGTGGGGTTGTTACTTGAGTCTTATTTGACAGATGAGGGTCTGGGATTCAGAGAGTTTAGTCACTAGTCAACAGGTGAGCACTAGAACTAGATGCACCTGGAATTATGGCTAATTTGTACCTGTAAAGTCTGCTTAAATATCACTTTCTCTCCAGGGAAGCCGTCTTCACTACTTTTCTACCTCCCAAGGTCAGAAGCTTATTTTATGTACTTCCTATTGGAAGCATTTCTCATTCTGTATTATAATTACATGTTTGTTTGTTTTTTTTTTTAAAGATTTTATTTGCTTATTTGACAGAGAACAAGCAGGGGAGCAGCAGAGGGACAGGGAGAGGCAGGCTCTGCACTAAGCAGGGAGCCCAGTTCGGGGCTTGATCCTAGGACCCAGGATTATGACCTGAGCCAAAGGCAGATGCTTAACCGACTGAGCCACCCAGGTGCCCCTATAGTAAATGTTTACTTATCTGTATCTGCCATTAGACTATAAATTCTATGAAGTTAGGGACCACATGTAACTTGTTTACTGTTGAATCCCTAGTGCCTACATTAATACTTGCTGCACGGAGTTAGGATCTCCATGAATATTTATTCTGTAAATGAATGAAGTGTTGGAATTGAAATTCAGGTCTGTCGACTGTTCTTTCTGTTGTTCTGGGTGGTTTATGCAAGGTGGTATGAAATAGGTTCTTTTAGAGAGGCTCGGAGTTTGCTCTGGAATCCCAGGGAAAGAAACTTACATTGATTATGGGAGTTGGGGCTTGAAAGAGGCAGTTTCTGAGCTTGACCTTGAAAGCTGAGTAGAATTTTAAGAATCAGCAAAAGGGGACCATACAATGGACAAAATAGTTGTGAATGAGCATGGCCTATATAGAGAGTAGTTGGTAGGTCAGAGTTGCTGGGAATGGTGGCCGATAAGTTATCTGAAGAGAGGGCCTGAAATTGGGAAAATAAAGTTGAAATATAATATGGGACCAGATTATATAAAAGGCTGGAAGTCTGTTTAGCTTCTTGAATTTTATTCAAGCTGGGATTCTATAGCTTTTTTTTTAAGCCTTTCTATTAGGAAATAAAACACATACACTAGAAAACCACTTAAAACAACATATAGCTTAATGAACTATTATCTGTGTAACCCCACCTAGGTCAAGAAATAGTAATTTGCTGGCCATCCCGAAAGTCCATCCATGTACTTTGTCCTGGTCATAACTCCCTCTCCTCAAAAGGAAACACTGTCTTGATTTTTATAATATTTCTCTATAGTTTTAGCTACCAAGTATACATTTCTAGACATTCAAGTTTTGTTTATGTAAAAAAATTTGGTGTCTTTTAAATGTGTTAAACTACCAAGTTGCTCTTCATCCTCTTTTACTTACAGCAGAGCTGTTGGAAAACTAGACAGCCTGCAGAGATTCTCCTAGTGTGGATTTTGCTGATTCTGTATGCTTATTTATTTGTTGGAATATAAGATACTTCCTCTCATTTACTGTTTGGTTACTTAAGAATATAGTTCACTTAGAAAAAGCAGGGTAAATGTTTCTTTCCCTTTGTCATCAGATAATGAATTAGTTCTCTATCACCTCCAAAGATGATCAGCTAGGTTTTATTTATTTATTTATTTTTAAAAAGATTTTATTTATTTATTTGACAGAGAGAGAGAGATATCACAAGTAGGCAGAGAGGGAGAGGGGGAAGCAGGCTCCCTGCTGAGCAGAGAGCCCGATGTGGGACTCGATCCCAGGACCCTGAGATCATGACCTGAGCCGAAGGTAGAGGTTTAACCCATTGAGCCACCCAGGAGCCCAGGACTAGTGGAATCTTACTAAACATCTTCTATATTATGAATAACTCTTCCCTTCCAAACTATTTGAATATTCTGGTTCTTAAGGACACAGGGATTATAGAACTAGAATATCCCATGGTTACTTATTACCTTTTTCCATGTTACATGTAGAGATATCTCAGAATAACAGTATTACTACTACCATCACCAGTGTGATTACTTAAAATAGTAAATTTGCTTTTTGGATTGTTTTCCTCATTTTTCTTCCATTAAAAAATAATAGTACTGTATATTATCAGAGTGTAGAGCTATGATTTTCTTTTACATTTACTATGCTTTTCTTTTACATCTACAGTTTCTACAAGAAGCTGTATATGTAATGCTCATCACCAGTCCCATGCTGTTTAGTCATTTTGATTGTCAAGTTCATTCTTTAGATTCCTCAGGAAGGGGCGCCTGGGTGGCTCACTGGGTTAAGCCTCTGCCTTCGGCTCAGGTCCTGATCTCAGGGTCCTGGGATCAAGTCCTGCATCGGGCTCTCCGCTCAGCAAGGAGCCTGCTTCCCCCTCTCTCTGCCTGCCTCTCTGCCTACTTGTGATCTCTCTCTGTCATATAAATAAATAAAATCTAAAAAAAAATAGATTCCTCAGGAAGGGTTCATGGAACAGTGTTCTCTAAGTTCATACTTATTTAAAATTATATACTTATAAAACTTACAGATATTTAATTGTGCTTAGTATTTGAACTCTTTGTAATCGATAGTTTTGCTAGATATAAAAATCCTTGATTCCTATTTTCTTGCTTGTATATCTTAAATACATTGCTTCATTTTCTTTTGGCATAAAGTCTTACTGTCAGAAAGGTCTGATGATAATTAATTTTGTTTTTTTTTTAAAGTCCAGGAAAGTTTGTTTGAATTATAGTCTGGTATTTGTTCTTTTGGCTTTGATATTCTTCTTCAGTATCTCCTGTTGTTGTCTTAATACGGTAGTCCTCTTCCTATAGTTTAATTGCTGTCTGTCTTGTTTCTCAGCTACCCAGAGCTGAAGCCTGTACAGTCCATCAATGCCCATCCTTCCAACTGCATCTGTATCAAGTTTGACCCCATGGGGAAGTACTTTGCCACAGGAAGTGCAGATGCTTTGGTCAGCCTCTGGGATGTGGATGAGTTAGTTTGTGTTCGGTGCTTTTCCAGGTAAGCAGCTCTGCCAGCACTTTCTTTGTTGGATAAATTAATTTGACTTTATTTTGGGTGAAATTGTGCCCTTCTCTTACTGGGTTATTCTAACACATCCTCTTTCCACTCTGCTATAGACTGGATTGGCCTGTGAGGACCCTCAGTTTTAGCCATGATGGAAAAATGCTGGCATCAGCCTCAGAAGATCATTTTATTGACATTGCTGAAGTGGAGACAGGTAACTAAAACCCTCACTACTGTAATGAGTCTTCTGTCTGTCATCTCTAGCCATCAGGACTTTTCCTGTCATGTGTTTTCATCTTCACATTACTACTTCATCTGCATTAGCATAAATGAATATTCTTCTTTAGACAGCTTTGTTTATTATGATTGTTATAGTCAGGTTATAAGTGAGCAAAGAGTTCAGAAAGGGGCAGGTTTGGAAGAAAGTGATTTAGGAAAATATTTTGCATTTTATTAAATTTTAATTCTTCTATTATGATGAGATTTTTAAAATATGGAAAATAGGAGGAAGAAAAAAGTGTTACCTGTGGTCCCACCTCTAAATGCAATCTCTTTTAGTGTTGTGGTATACTTTTTTCCTATATTTTGCCTGTATGTGAACTTAAAAAATGCATATATTTTTATAATTTAGGAATTATCAAAATACATTTGATTTGCTTTAAAAACAATCAATAGAATTTGAAAATAGAAAAATGAGAGTATTCATTTTATAAAAGAATGTCCTCAGCTTTACTTATTTATTTTTAATTAACAGTTTTTTTATTGTCAAAGTATAGTTGACATATAATGTTGTATTAGTTTTATGTATGACATAGTGATTTGACAGACATACACATTAGTCATTGATCACAATAAATGTAGTTACCATCTGTCACCATATAGCATTATTATAATATTATCGACTATATTCCCCTTGCTGTACTTTATATCTTCATGAGATATTTATTTTATAATTGAAAGTTTGAACCTCTTAATCACCTCACCTGTTTCACCCATCACCCCAGCCTTCTCTCCTCTGGCACCCAACAGTTTTCTTTCTTTATGAATCTGTTTCTTTTGCTTATTTATTTACTTGTTACATTTTTTAGATTTCATGTATAAGTGAAATCGTATGGTATTTGTCTTTTCTGATTTATTTCACTTAGCTTAATAACCCTTAGATCCACCCCATGTTCTCACAAATGGCAAGATCTCATTCTTTTTTTATGACTGATTAATATTCCAGTGTGTGTGTGTGTGTGTGTGTGTATACATATACATTATATATATACACATATATATGTGTGTGTGTGTGTGTGTGTATACACACACACACACACACACACATATATATATATATCTCAGATCTTCTTTATTCATTCATTTGTCCATGGACACTTACAGTGCTTCTGTATCTTGGCTGTTGTAAATAATGCTGCAATAAACATAGGGGTGCACATATCTTTTTGAATTAGTGTTTTTGTTTTCTTTGGGTAATTACCCAGTAGTGGAATTATTGGATCATATATTTCTATTTTTAATTTCTTGAGAAAGCTCTACTGTTTCTACAGTGGCTGCACCAATTTATATTCCCACCAGCAGTGTATGAGGATTCCTTCTTCTTTACATGCTCACCAACATTTTTTATCTTTTTGATACTAGCTGTTCTGATGGGTTTGAGGTGGTATCTCATTGTATGTGCATTTCCCTGATGATCATTGATGTGAGCACCTTTTCATGTTTTTTGGTCATCTGTATGTCTCCTTTGGAAAATGTCTGTTTAGGTTTTTTGCTGCCCCCCCCCTTTTTTTTTTAAAAAGATTCACCCATTTGGGAGAGAGCATGAGCAAGCCTGGGGGAAGGGGAAGAGGGAAAGAATCTCAAGCAGATTCCCTGCTGAGTGTGGATCCTGACGTGGGGCTCAGTCTCAGGACCTTAAGATCATGACCTGAGCCGAAATCTAAGAGTTGGATGCTCAACTGATTAAGCCACCCAGCTACCCTGTTTTTTAATCAGCTTACTTTTTTTGTTTTTATTTTTGTTTTTTGGTGTTGAGCATAGAATTGTGTTCTATATTTTGGATATTAACCTCTTATTGGATTTATTATTTGGAAGTATCTTTTCCCATTCAGTAGGTTGCCTTTTTGTTCTTTTGATGGTTTCCTTTGCTATGCAAAAGCTTTTATTTTGCTGTAGTCTCAGTATTTTATTTTTGCTTTTGTTTCTCTTTGAGGAGACATAGCCATAAATATGTAGCTAAAGCTAATGTCCAAGAGATTGCTGCCTATGTTTTCTTTTAGGACTTTTATGGTTTCATATCTCACACTAGGTCTTTAATCCATTTTGAGCTTATTTTTGTGTATGGTGTAAGAAAGTGGTCCGATTTCATTTTTTTGCATGTAGTTGTCCTGTTTCCCAGCACCATCATTTGTTGAAGAGACTGTCTTTTTTCCGTTGCATATTCTTGCCTCCTTTGTTGTAGATTAATTGATCATATAAGTGTGGGTTTATTTTTGGGCTCTCTACCCTGTTCCATTGATCTAGCATATCTGTTTTTGTGCCAGTGCCATTCTGTTTTGGTTACTATAGCTTTGTAGTATATCTTGAAATCTGGGATCATGATACCTCCAGCTTTGTTCCTCTTTCTTAAGATTACTTTGGCTGTTCAGAGTCTTTTGTGGTTCCGTATAGATTTTAGGATTGTTTGTTCTAGTTCTTCAAAAAATATGGGTATTTTGATAGGGATTGCATTGACTCTGTAGATTGCTTTGGGTGGCATGGACATTTTTTTTTTTTTAAAGATTTTATTTATTCGTTTGACACAGAGAGAGAGATTACAAGTAGGCAGAGAGGCAGGCAGAGAGAGAGGAGAGAGGAGGAAGCAGGCTCCCTACTGAGCAGAGAGCCCGATGTGGGCCTCGATCCCAGGACCCTGGGATCATGACCTGAGCCGAAGGCAGCGGCTTTAACCCACTGAGCCATCCAGGCGCCCGGTGGCGTGGACATTTTAACAATATTAATTCTTCCAGTCCTGGGCATGGTATATTCTATTTGTGTCACCTTCAATTTCTTTTGTCAGTGTCTGACAGTTTTTAGAGTATAGGTCTTTTCTCTCTGTGGTTAAATGTATTCCCAGGTATTTTATTCTTTTAGGTGCAATTGTAAATGGGATTGTTTTCTTAATTTTTCTTTCTATTACATCATTATTAGTGTATGGAAATGTAACATTTTTATGTATTAATTTTGTTTCCTGCAACTTCACTGAATTCATTTTTTCTAATACTTTTTGTGGAGTCTTTATAGTTTTCTGTATATAGTATCATGTCATGTGCAAATAGTGACAGTTTTACTTCTTTCTTACCAGTTTATGTTCCTTTTTTTTTTTTTTTCCTTTTTCTTGTCTGATTGCTGTGGCCAGAACTTCCGGGACTGTGTTGAATAAAAATGGTGAGAGTGGACATCCTTGTCTTGTTCCTGATCTTAGGGGAAAAGCTATCAGCTTTTCACCATTGAGTGTGATGTTATCTGTGGGTTTTTTTACATATGGTCTTTATTACGTTGATGTATGTTTCCTCTAAATCCATTTTGTTGAGAGTTTTTTTTATCAAGAATAGGTGTTTATTTTGTCAAATGGTTTTTCTGTGTCTACTGAGATGATCATATGGTTTTTATCCTTCGTCTTATTGATGTGATGTATCACATTGATTTATTTGCAAATACTGAACCATCTTTGCATCCCTGGAATAAATACCACTTGATCATGGTGTATGTCTTTTTAATGTATTGTTGAATTTGGTTTGCTAATAGATTTTGTTGAGAATTCTTGCACCTGTGTTCATCAGGGATATTGGCCTGCAGTTTTTGCTTTTTGTTTTTGGGTTGTTTTTTTTTTGTTTGTTTGTTTTTTCTTTTTTGTTTTGTTTTATTTTTTGGTAGTGCCTTTGCCTGGTTTTTGGTATCAGGGTAATGCTGGCCTCATAGAATGAATTTGGAAGTTTTTCTTCCTTGCCTATTTTTTGGGATAGTTTGAGAAGAATAGGTATTAACTCTTCTTTAAATGTTTGATAGAATGCATCTGTGAATCCATCTGGTCCTGGACTTTTGTTTTTTGGGAGTTTTTTGATTACCAGTTCAATTTCATTTCTAGTAATTGGTCTGTTCAGATTTTCTATTCTTGATTCAGTTTTGGAATATTTTATATTTATAGGAATTTATCCATTCTTTTAGGTTATATGCCATTTTGTTGGCATATAACTTTTCATAGTATTCTCATATAATCCTTTGTATTTTTGTGGTGTCAGTTACTATTTCTTTTTTGTTTCTGAATTCATTTATTTGAGTTCTCTTCTTGATGAGTCTGGTAAAGGTTTATCAAATTTGTTTGTTTTCAGAGAACCAGCTCTTGGTTTCATGGATCTTTTCCAATTTTTTTTAGTATCTGTTTCATTTATTTCTGCTCTAATCTTTTTTGTTTCCTTCCTTCTACTAACTTTGGGCTTTGTTCTTTTTGTACCTCCTTTAGATGTAAGGTTAATTTGTTTATTTGGGATTTTTCTTATTTCATGAGGCAGGCCTGTATTGCTATAAACTTTCCTGTTAGAATTTTGGATTATTGTGTTTCCATTTTTGTCTTCATTTTTTTTTTAACTTCCTCTTTGATTTATTCATTGATGCATTGGTTGTTTAGTGGTCTGTTGTTTAGCTTCTGCATGTTTGTGTTTTTTTCCAGTTTTTTTTTTTTACTTGGACTTGATTTCTAGTTTCATACCATTGTGGGTCAGAAAGGATGCTTAATAGGGGCGCCTGGGTCTCTCAGTCGTTGGGTGTCTGCCTTTGGCTCAGGTTGTGGTCCCAGGGTCCTGGGCTTCCTGCTCAGTGGGAAGCCTGCTTCTCCCTCCCCCACTCTCCTTGCTTGTATTTTGTCTCTGCTGTCTCTCTCTATGTCAAATAAATAAATAAAATCTTAAAAAATAAAAAAAAAGCTTGATAAAAGTTCAGTCTTCTTAAATTCATTGCAGCTTGTTTTGTGGCCTACCATATATGATCCATAGTGGAGAATATTCCATGTGCACTTGAAAATAATGTGTATTCTCTTGTTTTTGGATGAAATGTTCTGTATATATCTGTAAAGTCCATCTGGTCTAATGTGTTTTTTTGTTGATTTTCTGTCTGGATGATTTATCCACTGATGTAACTGTGGTGTTAAAGTCCCCTACTATTGTTGTATTACTGTCAATTTCTCCTTTTATGTTTGTTAATATTTATTCTATGTTTTTAGGTGCTCCTATCTCCTATGTTAGGTACATAGATGCTTATAATTGTTACATCCTCTTACTGGATTGATTCCTTTATCATTATTTAATGCCTTTCTTTGTCTCTTGCTATAGTCTTTTTTGCAAAGTGTATTTTGTCTGATAATTTTTTTTTTTTTTTTTTGGTGGGCAGCAAAGGAAAGTTTATTGAGCGATATCAAAGTGATAGTACAAAGCTCCCGAGGAGGGAGGGGACCTGAGAGGGTTGCCTTTGTCGGATAAAAATATTGCTACCCCAGCTTTTTTTTTCACTTCCATCTGCATGGAATATCTTTTACTATCCCATCACTTTCAGTCTGTATGTGTCTTTAGGTTCGAAGTGAGTCTTGTAGGCAGCATATAGTTGGGTCTTGTTTTTTCAGTCATTCAGTCACCCTGTGTCTCTTGATTGAACCATTTCATCAATTTACATTTAAATAATTATTCATCGGTATGTATTTATTGCCATTTTGTTCATTATTTTCCATTGTTTTGTAGTTCTTCTTTGTTCCTTTCTTCTTTGCTCTCATACCTTGTGGTTTGATGGCTTTCTTTAATGTCGCTGCCATGGGCTCAGTGGTGGGTGAGGCTTGCACTCAGTCTGCTGTATGTAATTAGCCTGTGTGACAGCTACAGGTACATGCAAAGCCAGGGTTTGTTCTTTGTGGAGCCAGCTAAGAGGCCCAGCTGTGGACAAGCTGCTGTGTAGGGTTATCTCCCCTGTCCCCCAGGGCAGGAGTCACTTTGGTGGGGTGCTGGTCCCATGTGTCTGCCTGCTTGATATGGCAGGGGAGGAGCTGCTTTGGAGGGGTGCCTACGAAGGCCAGTGGGCTGGGTAGGGTGGGTGGTAGGGTAATGCTGGAGTGGGGCATGTGTTGCTAACAAGGAAGATGGAGAGTGTTAGAATTGGCTTCTACAAGCATCTAGCTATCTGGGCTCATAGCGGTAAGAAAAATGGCACCCACCAGCACTTTTTTATTCCTGGAGAAATCTGCTCATGTTTGCCCTTCCCGTACACACCCTAAAATCAGTAAATTTCCTTCATGTATACCCTAGGTGCTTTTTAAGCAGCTGCTTCAGTGCCATCTCCGGCTGAGATACTTAGTAGTATGCTGGCTCTTTTGCCTTTCAGTTCTACTGGAGTTAAACCCTGCTGATTTTTAAAGCTCCTGGAGTTAATAAGCCCTGCTGATTTTCAAAGCCAGACATTATGGGAACTTGTCTTCCCAGTATAGGTTCTTATGGCCAGGATTGCCCTGTGTGGGATCTGATCCCTTCACTCCTCCATGCTTGTGATGGCTTTCCTGTTGGTGGATATTTGCACCGGGGGTTTGGTTCCTGGCCATGTCTCCACCCCTTCTACCCTTTCAGTGTGGCCTTGTCTCTATGGTTAGCTGTGGAAGATTTCTTCTGCCGGTCTTCAAATCATTTTCAGAGTTAATTGCAGTAGATACACTTGTTGCCTCAGTGTGTCTGTGGGAGGAGGTGAGCTCAGGATCTTCCTACTCTGCCATCTTCTGTCATTACCCTCAGATTTATTTTGTGTTGAGCTTTATTGTTTCTGGAAATACATGATACTTTAGTGAAAGAATTTAAACTGTGTAGAAGACTTCGAAGAGTAAAGTAAAAAAAATTGAAATTCCACAATTTAAAAATGCTGCTGTTGATGACTTTGTGGTAAGTGTTGTCTAGCTATTCAGATACGCAGCTCCTTTGTGTCACCCTTGTGTGTGTGATATGTGGATCCTTTCCTGCTCCAGGGTATGTCTGCCTCACCTGAGGGTGTTACAGCTTCTTAACATGAGCTCTGCTGCCACTGTAATGCAGTCCATTGAATATGTCAGTATGTTCTTAAACTGCCAGTATGTACTTATTTATGCCTGTAGATGCTTCAGTTGCCCAGCTCTTTGGTGGTTTCCCATCTTTGCACCATTTTGAATAATGCTGTGAGAAATATTCCTTATGGACTTCATTTTAGGTCATCCTTTTGGGTAAACCAGTGAAGTGGGATTGCTCAATGAGTCAAAGGTACTCACATTTTCTGGAGGACCAAACCACTTACAGAAAGGTTATTGCAGTGTTTGTTCATAACAATGCATGTGCATGTTTTTCCCATGTCATCTTTGCACAAGTTTGTCTACCTCAGTAAATACATATAAGATATGATTTATTTTTAAAAAAGATTTTATTTATTTATTAGAGAGAGAGTGTGAGCAAGAGAGAGCATGAGTGGGGGGCAGAGAGCAGTAGAGGGAGTGGGAGAAGCAGTCATCCTACTGATCAGGGAGCTTGACACGGGGCTTGATTCAAGCACTGCAGAATCATGACGTGAGCCAAAGGCAGATGCTTAGCCAACTGAGTCACCCAGATACCCCTTATTTTTTATTTTCTAAGGTTTATTTACTTTAGAGAGAGAGCACAAATGGGGGGAGGGGCAGAGGGACAGGGAGAGAGAGAATCCTGAAGCAGATGTCCTGCTGAGCACAGAGCCCACCATGGGGCTTGATCCCAGGATCCTGAGATCATGACCTGAGCTGAAATCAAGAGCCGGCTGTGTAACCCTCCGAGCCACACAGCTGCCCCTAAAATATGACTTAGTTCACATATAATCTTTCAGGAATATATCAAATATGGTTGTGTTAATTTTTCTAAGTAGTTCAGACAAATACTTTTTTTTAAAGATTTTATTTATTTATTTGACAGAGACACAGTGAGAGAGGGAACAGCAGCAGGGGGAGTGGGAGAAGGAGAAGCAGGCTTTTCTGCAGAGCAGGGAGCTCAGTGCGGGGCTCGATCCCAGGACCCTGGGATCATGACCTGAGCCGAAGGCAGCCGCTTAACAACTGAGCCACCCAGGCACCCCCAGGCAAATACTTTTAACATGTTTTTTTTTTTAAATTTTTTTCTATAACCTAGGCTAAAAATTAAAGGTCAGATGATTATCAAAGGGAAGCACAATTATATTTATGGCATTGTTTTATTTATTTATTTTTTAAAGATTTTATTTATTTATTGGACACAGAGAGAGAGATTACAAGTAGGCAGAGAGGCAGGCAGAGAGAGAGGAGAGAGGAGGAAGCAGGCTCCCCACTGAGCAGAGAGCCCGATGTGGGCCTCGATCCCAGGACCCTGGGATCATGACCTGAGCCGAAGGCAGCGGCTTTAACCCACTGAGCCACCCAGGCGCCCTATGGCATTGTTTTATACATAACAGGGAAATAGTCTAAATTTTCATTATGAAGGACTAATTAAGTGAGTTGTGATATATCCATATTACAGTGTGCCAAGACAAAAACATAGCTCCATATGTGCTGAAATGCAAGACTGGCAAGGCATTTTACTGAACGAGCAAAAAGCAAGTAGCCAATCAATGCATATGATGTGTTCCCATTTAGGTAAAGAAACTAAAGCTAAATTAGTAGAAAGACTTTTGAAAGAATTTATTTCAGACTTAGAAGACTGGGAGAAGATAAATTCTCCTTTAAATTATAATCTAAGTATTATTACTGAAACCAATTTAATAAAATGAAAAATTAAGTTCTTCAGTTACCCTAGGCACATTTTAAGGCCTTCAGTTAACCACAGGTGGCTGTTGATTTCTGTATTGGATAGCACAGACGTAGAATGTTGCCATCATAGAAGTTTCTGTTTCCTAGTTCTGCTCTATACCCTGGTACTGTTTGAATTTCATGCAGTAAGCATGTTTTTGTATGTTAGTTTGTAAAATAGGAGTAATATATGCTTAGTATAGAATATTTGGAAAATGTTGACAAAAAAATGGAGAAATTAACGATCACACATAGGTCCATAATTTGGAGATAGCAAATTCCTAACGTATTAGTATATTTCCTTCCAATCTTTTTTTATATGTAGATATTTATATATCTATATAGATATTTTATATATAGACATCTATACATCTGTGTGTGTATCTACACACTATACTATGTATAGTTGGAGTCATATATTAAGATTTTGTGGTTTACATATTTTTAATGGTTAAATGTAAAGCAAAGTAAGAATTAATTTTATTTCTGATAGCATGTATTTTAACAGTCCACTTAATTTCAGCTTTTTAGACACACCATGCATATTGCACTGAGTCTTTTAGAATTTCAGTGGTCTGGAGTAGAAATGTCAGTCTCACCCAGATAGCACCTTATTTATCATTCAGAGATTAAACTTTCCAATAAAACTGTCAAGATGTTAACGTTTATGAAGCCACATGGTTATTTAGGAAACATTTTAGGAGGCTTCTTCATGTCTGCTCTGGTTTTCTTGAACTGTATAAATTTCTTTGTTTTAACCAATCCCAAATGACTGACAAATCATGGAGTAAAGGCCTAAAGAGAAGTAAAAGGCGGGTAGCAGCTTCTGAAACTATTCTTTATGTTTGTGTAATATAGAAATTTGCTCAGACGTATAGGTAGACTGCCAGATACTAGCATCATGAAGAGTGGTTAACTGTCCCTGAAATAGGATTACTTAACAAAAAGAGTCTCTCTCTCTCTCTGTACACATTTAAGTGTGCATATTATATATATATATATTTTTAAACAGCTTTATTGAAATATAATTTACTGTATAGTTGACCAGTTTGAAGTATATAATTTAATGTATCCTGCAACTTTAAAATAACACTACATTGTTAATGTTTTATTACATTAATCTTAAGGTTTATTACATTAATCGTAACTTAAAAGTAAAGTGGGACTAAAGGAATAATGGGTTTAGAAAAATCATGTTTAATTTCAAGTAAGAAGAATGACATTTTTTGGGGAAAAAAATCTATTTGCAAAGCATTGTGATTTAGTGGAAAGACCTGTGGCTTTGGAAACAGACTCACTTCATGTGCTGACTCCTTGAGGCTTGAGGTATGACTTAACTGTTCAGTCACCTGCTTCTTTATAAAATGGGGTTTAAAATGATTACTTGCCTTGCTGCATTGTGATTATATTTTATTTTAATAAGGTGTAATGCATCTGATTCCTAAGGGGTGCTCAACAAATATTAACTGCTGTTACTGTTTTCCTAGGGAGTACAGAATAGGTTTAGATCATAGGCTCTGCATTCAGATCTTGCTCTGCCACCTACTGGCTTGTGCTCTCTCTATGCCTCAGTGTTCTCTGTAAAATGGGGTAATGATTGTACCTGTCCTGTAGGGTTAATAAGTGGATTAAATGAGGGGCTCCTGGGTGGCTCAGTCGGTTAAGTGTCTGCCTTCAGCTCAGGTCATGACATCAGGGTCCTGGGATTGAGCTGCATGTTGGGCTCCTGGCTCACCAGGGAGTCTGCTTCACCCTCTCCCTCTGCCCCCTGCCTCCCCACCCTGGGGTCCTGCTCTCTCTCTCTTTCAAATAAATCAATAAAATCTTCTAAAAAAAAAGTGGATTAAATGAGTTAATATAGCAAGCACGTAATGAATGTGGTTTCTTATTAATATATTGATTGGTTTTTCTGTATTGATTTTTGTAGGAGACAAGCTATGGGAGGTGCAGTGTGAGTCCCCGACTTTCACCGTGGCTTGGCACCCCAAAAGGCCTCTGCTGGCGTTTGCCTGTGATGACAAAGATGGCAAATATGACAGCAGTCGGGAAGCAGGAACTGTGAAGCTGTTTGGGCTTCCTAATGACTCCTGATAGGAGGCCCTCAGGGAGAGGAGACGCTGGCAGAGGCCTTCCTTTGTGTATTAGTTTGATCTCTTCTCTTGGAGTTGGTGGACACATGAAGTATTTGTAAATTGGTATAAATTATACAAGTCTTTGTCATTCTGCCTATTCCAGTTCCCTTCTTGTTATGTGAGCTTTTCCCGTTCTTTCCCCCCTGCAGGAGGCTTCTGCACGATAACACCAGCATATCTTGTCCTTTGGGTACTTCCTGTCTTCCCTGCTTTTGTGTGTATGGTAGACTTTGTTGGGTTTGCTTCTGCTTGGACAGTACCTACCTGGGGGGAGGGTGGTGAGTGAAGAAGGGTGAGATGGGGATGGAGATTTTTTACAGTAGAAAGAAATGTATATAATTTTGAGAATTGAGCACTTAATAAAACTGACTTTAATTATGGGACTTCTAAGGCTTTAAAAGTTATAGTATGTTTGTTATTATCGTTGTAGATATTGGGAGATGTTGCAGTTTTGCATTTAAAAAAAAAATCTCAGATTGGATTTAGAGGTTGCAATTCTATCATTTGATGTCCTAACCAAGAATTCTGTGAAATGCAGGACCCAGGATGAAGTGTATGGGCAATAGCAAGCCTTGAAGTCTTCAGCTTAAGTGTATGTATACCTTGTATAGCCTTAATCTACAAAGGATTTGTAGACAATAAATTTATGATAAACATTGAGAAAAGCAGTAAAATATAAACAAATCCACAATCAGGATAAGATATACAGATTAGAACAGAAAGTTGAAACTGGGGAGATTAAAATAGAAATATGCAAAGAACGAGGACCTGACTGATTGATCTAAAATTTTGGCTGTGCCCCCTGGTGGCAAAGTGAAGAAGGGAGAAGTTGGCTAATTCTTTTTTTTAAAGATTTTATTTATTTATTTGACACAGAGAGAGAGAGAGAGAGAGAGAGATCATAGGTAGGTAGAGAGGCAGGCAGAGAGAGGGGGGAAGCAGGCTCCCTGCTGAGCAGGGAGCCCGATGCGGGCCTTGATCTCAGGACCCTGAGATCATGACCTGAGCCAAAGGCAGAGGCTTAACCCACAGAGCCACCCAGGCGCCCGAAGTTGGCTAATTCTAAATGAAAAGCAGAGCACATGCCAGTTCCTCATGGAAAGCAGAACTTTGTTAGCTCTTACCTCCAAAAGAAGTGGCTCTTGTGGATTACCTGTGAGCAATGTCTTCATTTTCATTGTATTTTAATGTATTTTGGCATTAAAAATACAGAAATATTGATGTTTGTAGAAAATTTTGGAAAAAGCAAGTAAGTGAAAAAAAAATCGTACTTCTCCCAGGAGATACTCACTATTAGCATTTTTGTGTGTATCCTTTTAGGAGTTTTCCTATGTTCATATTTACGTTAGAAACATGTTTATACAAATCTTAAGAGTAGACAAATCAAGTGCGACAACATAAAGCATTCAAAGTGCTCAACACCATGTTAGGCAATATTAAAAACACTTAGTAAGTCTTTGTTTTTTTTTTTAAAGATTTTATTTATTTATTTGAGAGAGAGAGAGCAAGCAAGAGCATGAGAGGGGACAAGGTCAGAAGGAGAAGCAGACTCCCCATGGAGCTGGGAGCCTAATGTGAGACTCGATCCCGGGATTCCGGGATCATGACCTGAGCCGCAGGCAGTTGCTTAACCAACTGAGCCACCCAGGCACCCCAGTAAGTCTTAATAGAAACTTTTAGTGATTAAACCTTCCTTAGGCTTGGTACTGTAATGGGCACTTTATTCAATTTTTACAACAGCCTTCTGCAGTTGAGTGTTATCATTTTAGGACTTCAGGGAGTTTAACTCAGTGTTACTCATTAACTGACAGTATTCAGATCTAGATGTGCTTAGAGGTGCACATGGCTTCTCTTTGCCATTCTATCTATCTCCACTTGCCATTCCCATTTTACAGATGAGTAAACCTTGACTCTTGAGAAGTTGACTCTTGGCCCAAGTTAATGAGTGATTGGTTGAGTCCAGTCTTCAGGCTCCAGAATAGCCTCTGCCTGCATCCTTCCCTGAAGATGGTCTTTTTAGTTGCAGATCAGCATGCCACCTCATTATGTCAGAAGTTTAGTGTTGCTCATGTCACCAGGAGTAAACTGGCACACCGTTCTTATTTTTATGGTTATCTGTCATTCCTGTAGTTGCGGCTCTGTTTCTCTGTATATCCTCCTTAACGTAGGAATCACATGCCAAGTTTTAGTCTAGTTCTTAGTATTTGATCAGTTCCCTTCTCTTTGATACATGTGGATTTTTTTTTCCCTCTGGGTTTGTGTAAAGTAGTGGTCCACTGAACTTTTCACTAAGATTTGTTGGTTTCAGCTAGCTTTCATTTTAGTAACAGGAAAACCCTTATTATCTGTGAGGATAGAGCTCGAACTTGTGGCAGCTTTTGCTGACTGTCAGGGCCTTGCTGACAACATTTCCGTGCCTTGACTTCAGAGTTCTGGAGAGGCTTAAAAGTTGGGTCCCTCTTGGAGAAATACATAAGTTGTCCCAGACCTGATGCCCTTGTAGCTTGAGTGAGTTGTCTAATTCAGAGCAAGAAGGGAACCATTCACAGTCACCCAGCAATTGATATATTCAATCAGTCCAGCCATGTCATACAGTTACTGCTCCAACAGCAGCAAGTCAAAAGAGGGTGGTGAGTTCTGCTCTGAGCTAGGCTGTAGTTGGTAAAGAAAGTTTGGGATTTGCTATGCCGATGACCCATTGCTCTGAAGACTTGAATTACAAGTCAGGCGAAGAAACAGGTAGTGAAGACTGTAGTACGTTTTGTTTTAGGATTCGGGCTTCTCTATGGCATGAGATACAGGGAAGGATGAAACCTGCCATATGTTAAGCTTGTGTAAAGTGTATATGTGTACCTTGAGCATTATCCCGCTGCCCTAAGCTGTGGAGGTGGTGTCTTGATAAGAGAGTTTTGGGAGGCTAGTGCAGGGAGTTTTGAGGAGAGGCAATTAGATCCAAAAAAGGGAGTCAGGAAGAGGCTAATTCTGTGAGGTCCAGAGTGAGGACTCGTGTATGTGTGTGTGTGTGATGAGCTACTTGGGGTGTGATGTGTCAGTGAGGACTCTGTGTGTGTGTGTGTGTGTGTGTGTGTGTGTGTGTGTGTGTGTGTGTGTGTGTGTGATGAGCTACTTGGGGTGTGATGTGTCAGTGGCCTGTTATTTTAGAATGACCAGGAATGGGATAGATAAACCCTTCCTCCCGTTCCTGCTTCAAAGATGTATTTTACTCCCTATGGGTTTTAATCACAAAGGGACCACAGAATGTCTTCCTTCTTTGGAAGGGAAAGAGCCCATGAACAGGATTAAAAGGTAAGTGCTCTCTTTCAGAAGGGGAGTAGAGATTGTACACGTAGAAGAGCCTTGCACACTCAAACACCTGTGTGTGGGTAAGTGCTGCCTTCTCTGCTCCCTCTGACCCTGCGGTGCAGTGAAAAGAAGGCGGGCTTTGAATCCCGGCCCCAGCAGTGAGGGATCTGAGCCCATGTTCCTCACCCATAAAGTGCGGATGATACACCCTCCTCTCCTTGGGTTGTTCGGAGAATCAAAGGACGTGCCGTGTTTGTAGAGGGTCCGGCACAGCACCTGGCACGCGGGAGATGCTTACCACATCTCTTCTCCTCAAGGGGGGCTGCTTCTAAGGAGAACACGGAGGCTGGCCACAGACATGTCAACGCTTGGTTGGCTCTCTTGGCTCTAATCGCCAGAGCTGAGTGAGCCCCGTCTATCATCAACTCTGCATGATGAAGAGAGGAGACTCATCTGTCCCCCTCGGGCGAGGTGGGGGGTCCAGAGGAGAAATATGGCATCTGCTTTGTGTTGCAGTTAGTTCAGGGCTGGGGTGGATCTGTGTGTGTGTGTGGACGGGGGAGCCTCAGAGCCGTGCACTTGAGCGGGGGAAGTAAGAGGAGGAGGAGGGTGAAGCTCCTGTTAGCGAAGAAGGCCGGGCAAGGATTGGAGGGAGGGAAAGTAGACTCAGTGCCAGTTTTGAAGACGGGGGTATGTGACTGTGGGGGAGGACATGTGAGAAGGGGTGCTGCAGCTTGGAACACAGTGGAGGGGGTGGCTGAGTTCTGGGCTGTGGAGAAGGTGGTCAGGTGGAATGTGAGGTGGGGTTGAAGAGAAAAGGAAAGAGAGTGTTGGGCTCCGGTGATGTCAGTCTGTATTGGTTAGTAGTGCGGACTGCTGAGTAGGGCAGACTTGGATAGACCTGGGTTCAAATCCTTGTCCTGCTGTCACTAACTGGGAGACTTAGACCCAATTACTTCCTTCCACGAGCTGCAGTTTATAATGTCCATAGTAATGATAATCTTATGAGGGTTAAATGACTTGCCACATGTCAAATGCCTGGCACATCACGGATGTTGAATAAATAGCTATTATTGTTATGCAGGTGTTAATGTCAAATATGTGTACAGTATAAACCTTATCTTATGAAGCTTCACTGTCTCCTAAGCGCCTCACATTTTGTGCATTAAAAGGTGTGGGATGGGGTGGGGTTTAGAGAAGATGAATATTTATTTTTTATTGTTATTTTTTAAGCAGGGTCCACACTGGGTGGAGTGTGGGCCTTGAACTCACGACCCTGAGATCAAGATCTGAGCTGAGATGGAGAGTTGGATGCTTAACCAACTAAGCCACCCAGATACCCCTTAATAGTTATTTTTAAATACCCATTTACAGAGTTAAGGACCTGTGGCATTTAGGGATATTAAATTGAGACCTATTAAGCCAATTTACTGGAGTTTACATGTTTGAAATTGTTGCTGCATGGAGCCATGAGCTGATGAAGATGAACTTCAAGGCATCCAGCATCTCCCTTTGGCAAAGCAGGCAGAGTATGATAACATGCCTATCCAACCAGCAGTGTCATAGCACACTGGTTATAACTTGCCATGGTTGGAATGCCATTGGGGACCACTGGGGCCACCATGGACTTTCTGAGAACAAGTTACTAAACTCACCTTGCTTCCTTTTACCTTTTTGTTAAGGCTGCTAGGTTACAGGGCAGGCAGTGAGTGATACAGGTAGGGCAAGGAATCTGTCAGAACATCTCAGGATGTCCTTGAGGACCAAAGGAGATCTGGGCTAGGCACAAGCCCATTTGTACCTGGTCATCAACTGTACCCAGAATGGGGATTCAAGTTAACTTGGAGAAAAGTTTCTCTCCTAAATGAGATAGCACCATGGAGTTCAGGTTGAAGATGATCAGGCCTGTGGTTATTTATTGAACATTTATGATGGACTGCATCTCCATGATGGTGGCGAAGTGCTTTGTTCAATGCATGGTAGAGTTCCTGCCCTCTTACCCTATTTGTGGAAAGCAGTCTTTTGTTGGATTGACTAAATGTCTGAGCTTCCTGTGAGTGCTGGGCATTGTATGACAGCGAGGGAAAATCAGGCCAGTATACCTTGGACCCATTTTACAGATGAAAGCTGAGGTTCAGGGAAGTTGGGGAACTTGCCCAGGGTCACCTGGTCAGTACATTTGTTTGAAGCCCTGCACATGGGTCCAAAATTCCAGCTATTTAATTTCAGTCCAGTCTAGATAGTGCTTGCCAGCCACACAGATAGAAAGCCTTGGGAGTCTTAGAAGATTGTCCACCATCAACATTTGGTTCTTTGTGGCAAAGCTGCCATGATGCTGATAGGCAGAAACTAGACAAAAGGTTTGGCTTGGTAAACCAAAGGGAAATAACACATGAGGGACAAGGAGGTTCATTCAACTGGCCACTCAGCACCTAGACTGTGGCAGGCCTGGTCTGAGTGCTGAGGGCACAGATGTGAAGATCAGCCAGTCTCTGGCCCTGGGAACCCACAGCCTGGTATGGAGATGGTGAGAATTCAGTGTGACAGTGGTTTTGTAGAAGAGTAAGTCAGATCGTGCCTCTCCCTTGCTGAAAACAGTGCAGTGGCTTCCATTTGAACTTTACCCAGATCTGATCATTTCAGGCTGTGTGCCCTTCTGTATCTAGGTCTTAATTTACCTCTTCTTTAAGGTAGCCTTGCTTTGTCCCATTGCCCAATCTCTTCTCACTTGTTATACATATATTCAGAGTACTTCTTATCATTAGAAGTCATTCATTTTCTTGTTTTGTGACTGTCTCCTCAGCTAAATTGTCAGTGTCTTGGGACCTTTTCTGACACATTCATTGCTGTATCCTCAATCTCTAGCATGGTGCCAAGTACTACCAAGCAGGTAGTCAGTAAATTTTTATTAAATAAATGACTGATGGGAAAGTAGTTTGGACAGAATGCTAACCAGACTGTTAATACTTCCTTTTGTGAAGGGTGGGGCCTGTGGGGAGAGCAGAGGAGGGAAGGGAACAGGGTCATGGGGAGCTAAGAAAGTTAAATCCTCATTTAACCCTCACAGTGACCCGGAGAGGTAGGTGGTATAACCCCCAATTCACAGAGTATGAAACCGGTTTGGGAGGGTTGGTTTCCTTGCTCAAATGGTATAGCTCTCTGGTGGAGGAGCAGGATTAAAACCTGTGTGTGAGGCTCTGAAGCTCGGGTCCTTCCCAGTAGGTTGTCTTTTCTGGTTCCTGGCTATACACCAGAACCACCTGATGGTCAGGCCACACCCCCAACCAGACTCCCCAGGGAACTCTAACATCCTGCTTGGTTGAGAACTGCTGTCCTAGGACCTGCTGCCCTAGGCCCTGCGGTTTCTTCAGACCACAGAAAGGTGGGTGGTGTCACTGGAATGGCACAGGAGTGCCTGGAAGAATGAAGGAAGAAGGCTTCCTGAAAAAGGTACGCGAGTTTGGTCCTCGAGGAGTGGGTAGAATTGGCCAGGCAGCCCTTGAACAAGGTTTGAGGTAGCAGGCCTGTATTGGCAGAGGCATGGAGACATGGACCATTCTGGCCTGGTGTGGCTAACAAGGAGCCTGGGCAGCAGTGGGGACCATGGTGGGGTGGGCTTTTCTTTACCAATCTTTGTGCCGAGGAGAAACGGTTCATCCAGCCTTTGGACTGTTGTGCTTCGTCTGTCATGATCTAACTCATCTCTGGATCTGGTTACTGGAAGGTCCTATCAGGGCTTTGGCCTCTCCAAGCTCCTGTCCTACTATTACTAGGGTCACAGAAAAGGAGGTTAAGACTGGGATTTGCCCACGAAGGTTTTTGGGTAGAATGAGGTGGACTTTGGCCTGGTAGCTCCATTAAATGAAGACCAGAACCTGTATGGGAAGCCTGTACACATTCAGACATCAGAGCCTCCAGCACTGGGCCGCAGCCCAGCTTCCTAACCACTTTGGTCCCATCTGGCTTGGAAGTTGCTGGGTCTGTGGTGTCAGATAGTCCCAGGCTCTTATCTGGGCCTTGCCACTTTCTGGCTGTGTGAACAAAGGCACGTCTTGACACTTCTCTGAGCTTCAGGGTCCCCATTTTGGGCACTTTGGTTTTTTTTTTTTATTTTATTCATTTGACACAGAGAGAGAGATTACAAGTAGGCAGAGAGGCAGGCGGAGAGAGAGGAGAGAGGAGGAAGCAGGCTCTCCGCCGAGCAGAAAGCCCGATGTGGGCCTCGATCCCAGGACCCTGGGATCATGACCTGAGCCGAAGGCAGCAGCTTTAACCCACTGAGCCACCCAGGCGCCCCAAGCACTTTGGTTTTAATACAGGTGAGGAGTAAGTATCATCCTGTGTGCTCAGTACTAGGGGAGAGCTTGCATAGAACAGAGGGTGCTTGACCAGAGTTAAGCTCTCCATCCTGCTCTCCTCTGTATTTAAGGAAAGAGTGACAAGAATGGGGCTAGAGAGGTAGATGGGGCACAACTCTGAAGGGGCATGGCTACTAAGGAGAGACCTAAGGCCTGCCAGCGTGGTTTTAAGGGCTTCAAGCAACTGAGTTGTGTTTTAGGAAGGTCTCCTGGGGTGGTGTGGAGACTCGATTCAGGGAGAGTACGTTGAAGCTGCGTGGTGGAATGCAGACGAGTCCCTGGGAGGGCCTGTTAAAGCAAATGTTGCTAGGTCCCACCTCCAGAGTTTTAGTTCCCTGCAATGGGGTTGGGGCCTGAGAACTTGAAGCTCTAACATTCCTGGGACCTGCTGCTACTGCTGGTGAAGCTGTAAGTTATCTGATCCCAGCCCAGGGTGCTGCTCGGTTTGAAGCCCGGATCTTCCCCTTTGTAGTTAGCCAAAGGGCCTGGGCCAAGTCCTCAAACTCGTGTGCGTCTCTGGGTGTTTCCTCATCTCCAGGTGGGACACTGCCCAGTTCCAAAGCGCGCTGTAAGAATTCGGTGAGATAATGGGTGTAAGGGCTCAGCACAGTGCCTGCAGTCAGCTTTCACGAGGCTATTTATTATTTTTACTAAAACCAGCAAGCAGGTTGTCACAGAGATGCTAGGGAGAGGTGCGGGAGAGGCTGGACCAGGCCAGTGGCTGAGGGATGGAAAGGGGCGAATCTGGTTTCTCTGAGGGGCTCCAAGCCCTGTGATCCTCCCTCACTGGAGCCCAGCTTTACCTCCTTCCATCCCTGGGAGCTGGGTTTAAACCCGCGGGCGTGTCCCCATCTGGCCACTAGAGGGCAGTGGAGGCAAGGCCGCATGGAAGGAGGTGGGCGTCCAGAAGGTTGGCGCTGGTCTGTGTGTGTAGCCTTTCTTTATTCGTGCTCTGAAGCCTAATTGTGTATTTGCATTGTGCTCTCCCCTCCCTCCTTGCTCTGTATTTGCTGACGTTTTTGGAAACCACTTGGTTGGCATCGCAGGGCCCCTCTGAGTTCCTGCTTGTCTTGTGGCTGAGGATTAGCCATAGCTGAAGCGTCCTGTTTTCTGGCAGCTGTGTTTATTTCTCAAGGGCATGGGCAGAGCAGAACATGGGGGCCTGGGCCCTGCAGCTCAGGAGAGCCTAGCATGAGTCGCAGTTGTTCTTCTGCCAGTTCAAAATATGGGGACTATTCCATCTTGCATTCCTCCCCCGCTCCTCAGCCCTTGCCTGTACCCTTTGATCCCGTGGGTGGAGAAATAAAGGGAATTCCAAATCCTTAATCCATTTTGAAGGCTGGCTAGAAGCAGGGCTTTCTAGGGGCCTGGTAAACAGCACTGGTTGAATCATTTTAGAGAAGTGTGGGTGCTCTTTCAAGGTCATACAGTGTGGTGAGGGAACGAAAAAAACAAACTGGAAGCACATTTATAGTATTTGATGGTATACCTTGTGCTAAGCCCTGTATATTGATGAGTTGCTTTATTCTACAAAAATAATAAAAGTTTCCAGTGGCAGCAGTCTGCTTTTACTGATTGTGCTAAGTGATATTCACGTATTTGCTCTTTTAACCCTCAGACCTGCCCATGAAGTATTATTGATCCTGAAGAAGCTGAGACTTAGAGACTTCACAGCGGGATACATTGGGTCAAAGAATGGTGCATTAGAAATTCAGACCAGGGTGTCTCACTCCAGAATCCCAGTCTTTCTGTCAGCAGCGTTGGGTATGGTCAGTTCTACTTTTAGCTCTTTTCAGAAGTGGGGTATATAGACGTTAGGAAGGAGAAGGCCAGGCTTATGACAAACAGCCTACCAAGTACTCATGATCCCACAGCATAGTAAACCAGAAAAGTAGGGATTTGGAACCAAATTACTTGGGTTCAAGTCCTGGCTCTGCCACTTATTATCTCTGTGACCTTGGGTAAATTCTTTGACATCTGAGCCTTACTTTCCTCACTTGTAAAATGGGAGATAATAATAGTAGCTAACTTACTAGTGTGTTCTGAGGGTTAAATGAATTAGTACAAGCAAAATGTTTAGATTAGTGCCTGGCACAAAGTAATAAATAACTCAGTAAATGTTAGCTCTTACTATTGTCATTATTTTTTTTTAAGATTTTTTTTATTTATTCATTTGACACAGAGAGAGAGATTACAAGTAGGCAGAGAGGCAGGCAGAGAGAGAGGAGAGAGGAGGAAGCAGGCTCCCTGCTGAGCAGAGAGCCCTATGTGGGCCTCAATCCTAGGACCCTGGGATCATGACCTGAGCTGAAGGCATCGGCTTTAACCCACTGAGCCACCCAGGCACCCCTATTGTCATTATTTTTAACCATCATGCTGTATTCACCTCTGTATTCTCAGTGCCTGGCATATACTAGAGGTTGGTGTGTGCTTACTGAATGAGATGAGCCCTTGGATTCAGGAAGTATTTTCTGAGCTCTGGAGGGTGCCAAGTACTAGCTTGATAAATAGATGATTCCATTTTAGACTCTGTACTTAGGACTTCTCAGTCGGGTGGAGAGGTCAGTCATGGGCACTCATTACTACATAAGGTAGAAACATTCCATGGAAGTCCTCATGTGAGTAAGAGCGCTTTTGAAGTGGGGTAGGGCTGTGGGCCAGTTTCAGAGGAGACAGCCTTTGAATTGACCTTAAAAGATGGATGGAGAAGGAGGGAAGATTGGGCCAGTCCAGAGAAGTCAGTCTTCTTGGGCCTGAGTGCCTCCAGCTTCACAAAGGATCATTGAGTTAAGCTGGGTTTTTATTCATTCAACAGATATTCATCAGGCATGCCTGGAGTCAGGCACTGAGATACAGTGGTGGCCTTGACCCAGTCTTTGCCCTCAAGTTATCTGGGTCTAACCGGTCAACAGCCAAGGATACAAGTGATGATAGTTCAGTGTGATGAAGGGTCTGTATTGAAGGGCCTCTTAGGTGCATGTGAAGGACACTTGACTCCAACTGGTTTAAGTAGTAAGGGCATTCATTGGCTCATCTACCTGGAATATATTAAGGTGTGGCTGGATCTAGGTCTCAAAATAGGTCCTTAGAAAATTGTGTTTCCCCATCTCTTGTCTGTTTTTCTCTGTGTTGGCTTTACTCTCTGGTAGACTGTCTCTTTGTGATGTCTCAGGTGGCTCTTGGCAGCTTCTGGCTTCCCTTTTACCAGTTCAGAAATCCCAGCAGAAAGAGGGTGCCACTTTCTCAATGGTTTGCTCTAAGGTCATAGGATTTTGTCTCATTGGACATCTTTGGTCACATGCATTCATTGGGACCAAGGGGAACGTCTGCCCACCCTGCATGGGGTTGGGAAAGTATAGGGCATAGTTCTGCCCAAATAACATGGATTGAGTTGGTAGCTGGTGGGGTGTGGGTGTGAATCCCCAAAGAAATCCAGATGCAGTTACCAGAGATAGGTAGAATGGATGTTTAGGCAAAATCACAGATGTCCATTCCAGCTACCACATGGGAATAGATTAATTCACTAGTTGAGAGCCCTGGCCCTGGACTCCAGTTCCCCGAGAGGAAATCCCAGGTTCAGCCTTTACAAGTTGTGTGACCGTGTCTGGCTCACTCACCTGCCAGTCTCAGTCTCGGTGTCCCCACCTGCATCCACAACGGGAGCGATGGATCACACCATAGGCTGGAACCAGTGTGAAAGCGCACCGCACAGGGGTCAGGCAAGCTCCAGCAGGTGTCACTGCAATCTGGTGCGGCTCGAAGTCTGCAGTCCCTGCATCGTTGCCTGGCCAGTTCCAGGGCGGCTGTCCACAGATAGGCAGCCAACGTCCTCCGGGTTCAGGTTCTCCATCTGCCACGTACTGGCCACGTACTGGCCACGTTGTCCTCCTCCCCGAAGGGAGGACCATCGCTCTTGCCTCCCTGGGTTGTTGGGAGAAGTGATGAGGGGACACATAGACAGCGCCTGGCACATGCCCGTCTGTAACTAATGATGGATGTGCTCTCGGCACAGTTAGTTCTCCAGAGCATGTTAGGAGTCCAGGTGTGACTCTGGCAGGACAGGACATGTGTTCTGGGAACAAACAACCATCCCTCTGGATAGAGTGCATTTGGCCATCAGCCAGGGGCCTTGGGAGGCTTGGTGAAGCCTGGCCCTTCCCTCCTTCCTTTCAACTGGGGAAGGGTACACCCCTCCCCAGAGAGGTTCACGTTCCCCTCTTAATTACCCCTCAGGCTCTACTATCAGCCTGTCTTTCCTTTCCACCACAAGGCTCTGAGCCAGACAGTTTGCACAGAATCTAATCTGGAGTGTGTTAACTTTTCTCCCCCATCGTTGGCAGGGATCTGGAATCAGCTCTGCATCAGGACAAGTTGTAAATAAACACACGTTTGCTTAACTGAGGCTCCTCCTATCCCATAGCCTTGTCTTCGATTTGGGCAGCTTTAAGTCAGGGAACACAGACTGTTTGGAATAGACCTTGGATCATTTAATCCAGTCTACCCATTTTACAGAAGAGTAGATTGAAGGTGTTAAGTTGCTCATGTTCATACAGATAACTGGATACAGATAGAGCTAGAGGTCAGGTCTTCTGACTCTTAGTCCAAAACTTTACCACAATAACCTAGTGCTTCAATCATTCACTCTGTCCTTCAGCAATGTGAGTTGAACATCTGGCTCTGTTCTAGGCACTGTGCAAATGAGCTGAATAAGAAACCCATCTCTGCCTTTGAAGTGCTTATGATCTCATCTTTCCATCCGTCCAGCCATCTATTATCTGTTCATCTTTCTGTCAGTCTCCTTTACTGCCCACCCACCCATGACTAATACATCTGCTTATCTCTTTATCCAGTTGTGTGGCCATCAGTGTGTCTGTATGGTCTCCAGTCCTGTGCTGGTGCTAGGGATCAAGATAAGTAGAAATCAGATAAGTAAAATTCTGTTGGCTTTCACATGTTGTGGAGGAGGACACAGAAAGCTGCCTCTGAAGTATGTGTGATGGGCTCTGGTTGTATACGAAAGGGGACTTGCAGTTCTTCCTGTTACTTCAGAAAAGGCTCATTCTGAGGGTAAAAATAGAGTCACACCTTGGGTAGGAGTTTCCTAGTGGGAAGGATAGGAAAAAAACCTAGGCTGAGGGAACAACAGGACAGAAGTGTGAGGGATGCCTGGTGGGCTTTGGACGGGGAGGACTTCCATTTTATTTGATGGCTCCTTCAAAGAGTGAACAGGCTGGCTAATAGTTAAGAGAGGATGTTGATGGCTGTTTCAATAGGACCTTGAATATCCTACCTGAAGCCACAGTGTTACCCTGTGGGCATTTGGGAACCACCATAGTTTTTAGGAAGAAAGAAGTAACTTAGGGCACTGGGCAGTTTAGAAAGACCATCCTAGGCAGTAGGGTCAGGAGGAGAGACTCAAAGTACAGGAATGTTTAAGGCCTGTTCTGACAGCCCTAAGGGAGTTGACATCAGGACCTGAATAAAGATGTGGACAGTGGAGATGGGGCCTAAAGGGTGGGGTTTGAACAACAGGAGGAGGAAGAGTTAGCAGAACTTGAATAGTCTCTTACTGTTTGTGGACCCTAAGAGTGGAGTCAGAGAAGACTTTGAGATGTCTGATGTGTGATAGGTTTGACAATACCATTTGCTAAGTTCAAGACCGCAGGAGGAAGAGGATTTTGGGGGGGTTCAGGGACAATTACGCATTCATTTTTAGTCATGCTGCTTTTGAGGCATCTGTGAGATAGCTGGGGAGACATGTCAGATGCAGTTAGCTGTAGGATCTGGAGCTAATGAGAGATGGGGCCAGGGGAGGACATGGTGAGCTGTCCGGAATGTGGAGTGTTGACTGCATACAGAGCACATAAAGCTGGAGGCCAGGGCCTAGACCTTCTTACTGGGGAGGACTGGTCTGTTGGACTGCAGCAGGCTGCCCAGAGAGGAAGCCAGAGTGGTGAAACGTAGAGTGGTATGCATTTTGATAACTGTTCCATGCTTATGTAAGTTGTTAACATCAGGGGGCTGGGTGAATGATATTTGGAAACGATCTGTACCATCTTTGCAACTCTTCTGTAAGTGTAAAATTATTTAAAAATAAAAATTAAAAAAGACCTGATGTGAATTGTACTAGATGTAGGAGTGATCCTTTGTATATGCATTATCTTTTTTTTTTACAGCTTTTTTGATGTACATATTGCCATACAATAAGCTCCACATAGTTGAAGTGTGTAGTTTGCTAAATTTTGGCATATGCATTCTCTCATGAAACCCATCACCACAATCAAAGTAGTGAACATACTCCTCACCTACCAACAGTTCTTCACGTCTCTTTATCTCTATTCTCCAAGTTCCTACCCAGTAACCACTAATCAACTTTGTGGCATTATAGGTCACTTTGCATTTTCTTTTTCTTTTCTTTTCTTTTTTTTTTTTAAGATTTTTATTTACTTATTTGAGAGAGAGAGACAGAGAGAGAGAGACAGAGAGAGAGAGAGAGAGAGAACAAGCACACGAGCAGCAAGGAGGGGCAGAAGAGAGTGAGAAGCGACTCCCAGGGAGCCTGATGTGGGGCTCCATCCCAGGACCCTGGGATCATGACCTGAGCTGAAGTCAGACATTTAACTGACTGAGCCACTCAAATGCCCTATAGTTTGAATTTTCTAAAGCTGTATGTAAATAGCATTATATAGCTCTTTTGTTTTGCTTCATCCAAACAGCGTATTTATTTTCAGATTTAGCCATGGCGTTCTTTGTATAAAAAGCATTCCTTTTTGTTGCTAAATAGTATTCCATTGGATAGATGTAGCACACTTTGTTTATCCATTCACTTATTGATGGCCATTTGCTTTATTTCCAGTTTTTGGCTATTAAAGCAAAGCTGCTATGAACATTTGTGTATAATTTTTTGTATGGATATTTATTTCCTTTTCTCTTGGGTAAACACTTAAGAGTGGAATGACTGGATCACATGATCAGTATACGTTTAACTTTACCAACGTGAGAGTTCTGGTTCCTCCACCTCTCCACCAACACTTGCCATGGTCAGTCTTTTTAATTTAAGCCATTCTAATGGGCATGTAATGGTATCTCACTGTGATTTTAATTAGCATTTCTCTAATGACTAATGATGTAGAGCATCTCTTCAAGTGCTTATTTGCCATCTGTATATCTTCTTTAGTTAAGAGTCTGTTGAAATGTTTTGCTCATATTTTTAAAGATTGGGTTGTTTGTTTTCTTACTGTTGAGTCTTAAGAGTTCTTTATTTATTCTGGATAACAGACATATGCTTCACAAATATTTTCTCCCGGTGTGTGGCTTGTTTTATTTTCTTAAAAGTGTCTTTCAAAGAACAGAAGTGTTTAATTTTGATGGAGTCCAATTTATCTATTTGATCTTAATGGTTATGCTTCTGGTATTAGATCTAAGAACTCTTTGATATGCTGTGTTACCCAGGGCCATGAAGACTTTTTCCTATGTTTTCTTCTAGATGCTGTGTAGTTTTAGGTTTTACATTTAGATCTATGATCCATTTTTTAAAAAATTGAGATATAGCTGACATACAACATTACATTAGCCCTATGTGTACAACATAATGACTTGATATTCATATGTATTATGACATGTTCACCACAATAAGTCTAGTTAACATCCCTCACCAGACATAGTTACAAAAAAAATTTTTTTTGTGATAAAAACTTTTAAGATTTATTCTCTTGGCAACTTTCACATATGCAGTACAAAATTATTAACTATGGTTACCGTGCTGTACATTATATTTCTATGACTTAAGTATCTTATAACTGGGGGTTTGTATCTTTTAAAGACTCCCTTTGCCCATTTTGTCCACCCCACCCTGTCTCTGGCAACCACCAATCTTTTCTCTGTATCTATGAGCCTGTGTGTGTATGTGTGTGTGTGTGTGTGTATGTGTGTGTGTTTAATTTTTTTTAGATTTTTATTTATTAGGGAGAGAGCACAAGCAGGGGGAGGGGTAGAGGAAGAGGGAGAAACAAACTGCCCGCTGAGCAGGGAGCCTGATGCAGGGCTCGATCCCAGGACTCTGGGATCATGACTTGAGCCAAAGGCAGACACTCAACTGACTGAGCCACCCAGGCGCCCCTGTTTGTTTTTTTTTTTAGATTGGACATACAAGTGAGATCATACAGTATTTGTTTTTCTCTGTGTGATCGTTTATGAGTTTTTGTAGATGGTAACAAGTATGGATCAACAGGGTTTTTTTTGTTTGTTTGTTTTTGTATATGGATATCCAGTTGTTCTAGAAGGCTATCTTTTCTTTACCGCATTCCCTTTGCACCTTTGTCAAAAACCCATATATGTGTGGGTGTATTTCTTGACTCTTTTCTGTTCTACTTATCTATGTGGCTACTTTGATGCCAATACCATGCTATCTTGATTAATGTAATAATTCTTGAAATCAGGTGGTCTTAGCACTTCAACTTTTCTTTTTCAGAGTTGTGTGTGTGTGCGCATGTGTGTGTGAGAATTCTAGCTCCTTTGCAATTCTGTATGAATCTTGGAATTAGCTTGTCAGTTTATTTATTTATTTTTTAAGATTTTATTTATTTATTTGACAGAGAGAGAGAGATCACAGGTAGGCAGAGAGGCAGGCTGAGAGAGAGGAGGAAGCAGGCTCCCCGCTGAGCGGAGAGCCCGATGCGGGCCTCGATCCCAGGACCCTGAGATCATGACCTGAGCCGAAGGCAGAGGCTTAACCCATTGAGCCACCCAGGTGCCCAGCTTGTCAGTTTATACAAAAACTAACTGATATTTTGATTTGGACTATGTTGACTATATGCATCCATTTGGGGAGAATTGACAGTTAATAATATTGTGTATTCCAACCCAGTAACAAGGTGGTGTATCTCTAGGTTTACAGTTTTTTCCTTTAGTATTTTAAATATGTTATCCATTGTCTGTTTCTTGATTGCATTGTTTCTGATGAGAAGTCTGTGTTTTTCTTATCTTTGTTTTCCTATATGTGTTGTGATTTTTTTTCTCTGTATTCAGATTTTCTCACTTACTGGTTTTAAGCAATTTTATTATGATGTGTCCTGGTATAGTTTTCTTGATGTTTCTTGTACTTGGAGTTTGTTGAGCTTCTTGAATCTGTGTGTTTTCCTCAAATTTAGAATATTTTGGTTGTCATTTCTCAAAGAGTTTTCTGTCCATTCCTGTCTTTAGGAATTCCAGTTGCACATATAAATGTAAACATGTATATATACATATATGTGTATATATGTATCATCATTTAAAGTTGTTCCATAGTTTATTGACACTCTTTCATTATTTAAAATTAGTTTTTTGGGGTGCCTGACTGGCTCAGTTGGAGGAACATGTGACTCCTGATCTTGATGTTGTGAGTTCAAGCCCCATGTTGGGTGTAGAGATTACTTAAAATCAAAATCTTTTGGGCGCCTGGGTGGCTCAGTGGGTTAAGGCCGCTGCCTTCGGCTCAGGTCATGATCCCAGGGTCCTGGGATCGAGGCCCACGTCGGGCTCTCTGCTCAGCAGGGAGCCTGCTTCCTCCTCTCCCTGTCTCTCTGCCTGCCTCTCTGCCTACTTGTGATCTCTCTCTCTGTGTCAAATAAACAAATAAAATCTTTAAAAAAAAAAAAAAATCAAAATCTTTTAAAAAATTATTTTTTCTTTGTATGTTTTATTTTTGGATAGTTTCTGTTGTTGTCTTTTAAGTTCACTAATATTTGCTTCTGTAATAACTGATTTGCTCCTAATCCCATTCAGTATATTTTTCATTAGATATTGTAGTTTCCATTTTTAAAAATTAGGGTTTTCAAAAATATATTTAAAAAATATGTTTTCCGTGTCTCTAGTTAACTTTGTGGAAATATGGAATATTAAAAAATAAATATATATTATATCAAATACATTATGTTATATTTTATATTACATATAAATATGTAAGTATAAATTCTATATATTTTAACATAATATGTATTGACTATTATACAGTATTAATATAATATATATGTTATAATATATTAAAATACAATAATTGTTTTAATGTCCATCTTTGCTTATTCTAACATTTGCGTCAGTTCTAGATTGATTTTGATTTTTTTTTCTCCTCATTGTGAGTCATATTTTCCTGCTTCTTTCCATGCCTATAAATCTTTTATTGGATGCCAAACATTGTGAATTTTACTTTATTGGTTGCTGGCTATTTTAATATTTCTACGAAGTCTTGAGCTTTACTTTGGAAAGCAGTTTAATTACTTGAAAACAGTTTATTGTTTGTATCTTGCTTTCAAGATTACTACTTGGGGCCAGAGCGAGTATTAGTGAAGGGCTAATCATTCCTCATTATGAAGGCAGGACTGTGAGTGTTCTATCCAAACTCTGTGAAGCAGGGGGCTTTATAGACTGGACGGCAGGAACAGGCACTGTTCCCAGCCTGTGCAAGGACCCACAGCTGTTCCTCTAACACTGTGAGAGGGTGAGTGTTTCCCGGCCTCAGCTAGTTTCCTCACACACTCACATGCACGGCTCAGGGCTCTGCTACAGGCTCCAGGGGCCTCCAGAGTTTTCCCTGAGTGCTCACTCCTCTCTGGCATCTGTGCTTCATCCTGTGGACACCGCGTGTCTCCTAGCTCCCAGCTTCATCTCCTCAGCTTGAGTTGTCTGCCAGCCTATGTCTCCCTGCTCCCTGAACCCCAGCCTGGACTCTCCCTCCAGGCAGTGAGGTAAGGCAACTGTAGGGCTCACTTCATTCATTTTCTCTCTCACAAGGGTCATTATCCTTTGTTGCTCTATGTCCACTGTCTTAAAAATGGTTGTTTCATATTTTCACTGTTTTGTTGTTGTTGTCAGATGGGAAGTTAAATCTGTTCCATTATTCCAACTTGCTGGAAGCAGAAGCATTCATTACCTTATTATTTCATTATTGTGTTTTCAAAATCCATCTTAGAAGAAACCTTCCTCTGTGACAACCGACAGCTTGACAAAGTGTGTTCCTGTCTTCCTGTGATTGTTTTGCTTCTCAGAGCAAGCCTGTGAGGTGGGTGTCAGATCATTCCATTTTACAGATGAAGACATCTAGCTACAGAGAGGCAAAGGGACTTGTCTGACATCACACAGTCTAGGAAGGATTAAGTCTCATCCCCACTCGCTGTGCTGCCCTCGTAGTTCCCAGGAGGGGAAACAGAGTCACATGAAGTAAGGGTTGGTATTATTGTATCTTTAGAAGTATTTATTGGGGGAGGTGAAATAGGTGGGCTCGGAGAGTATTATTTTCAAGGTCGCAGGCTATCGAGCCTGGAGTTTGCAGAGGGTCAGGAATCTCAGTGAGTGGTCTTCCTACTACACCTCCCCTCAACCCACTTCAGAGTGTCTTGTAGCTAATAACTCCTGCCAGGCAGGAGAATTGGTCTTTTTGCCAGAGCTGTGGACCTGCAGGTCTGGAACTTGGCCTAACTTTGTGAGCCATCTTGGGCAGAGAGGGAGGGGAAAGAGGTGGGGAGTGGTAAGCACCGGCTGCTCAGTGTGGGAGTAATGGGAGAGAGGTGGGGAGGCCAAGGGGCACCAGAAGGCCCGAGGTGGGCCTGTGGGAGCTGTGGGGTAGGGGCACGGCACCAGGGGGCAGGGGCTGCATCCACCTGGTTCTCAGGGTCTCCTACCTTGTGTGATTCTCCCTGCTCCCACCTTTCTCTGAGTGGAAAAACGTAATAAAATAATGAGGAAGGTGAAGTATTAGAGAGACAGCTTGCTGGGCTGGGCAGCACAGAGGACTGGAGGGTGGGGAGGGAGGTCTGGGAGGGGAATGTGCAGATCTGGACTCTCAGAGGTGGAGGGGACTCAGCCTGGGTGTGCAGAGGTGCAAGTGAGTGTACTGGAGGGTGATACCAAGGGACAGGTGCTCCCTGGGAAGAAGGTGATGTGGTCTTTTCTTGGCTGTTGGGAAGGCTTTTACGTGTTCTTGCACAATTATTTATAGTGAGATTTCCTTTTGACTGGGCTCTTAAAACTATAGAATGGACATTCACTAAGTGGCTACTATTTGTTCTGAGCCCATTTCACATGGGTCAATTCAGTTGATATCACAAGGACTTTCTGAGGTTGGGACTATTACTAACTCCACCTGACAGCTAAAGAATCCATGTCTCAGGGACGTGGTGGCTCACTCAAGCACCTTCTGCTTTGATTTACTTGTTTTAAATGAGAGAGATGTGCACAGGGGAGCCAGAGCCTGCTTAGACAGAACTCGCCTGTGGGTTTTTTTTTTTTCTGTTTGTTTTGTTTTGCTTTCCCAGGACCTGCTCTTCAGCTTGGCAAATTTGGAGCTGGAGGGCTGGGTGAGGGTGGGAATGGCTTGGGGGAAAAAAAAAAGCAACTGAAGACACACTGGATGCCAAAGAAGAAAAGGAAACTTCGGGTATATTCTTGCAACAACCCTGCCTTATAGATACGGTCGAGGTTTCCTGTTATTTTGTCTACACACCCCAGCACCTGCCGCTGGCCAAGGTGGGGTCTGTGTGTGGCTCTAGCTGGGGCAGGCATGTATGCCCTCTCCCTGGCCACAGTGATTGGGCCATGGGGGAGCATGTGACCTAAACCAGGCCAATCACATCCTTTCCTAGGATTTTTTGTTTTTTTAAGTGGAGCTGACAACCCTGTTGTTTACCCCCTTAGCATAGCATAGTACAGCACAGCTATCACTTGACAGACACATTCTTTACCTTGTGGAGACACTGACTTGAAAGAATGAAGCAGACATGCAGATAGAAGCAAAGGGAAATAGGAAGTTCTAATGACATTTCTCTTTCCCCCTTCTGAAAGCCTGATTTCTGTTTAGAGGTCTATGTAGCTCTGAACACATTGACTCCACTCAGCCCTCTCACTCCAGAAGGGCCACTTGACCTGGGTGAGGCTGTGTAGCACATTCTCCACCCCCACCACAGAAATTGCCAGAGATGGGCAGTACCAAAGCTGGTCCAGTAATTTTACCTTAATCACCTCTTTTAAAGGCCCTGTCTCCAAATATAGTCCCGTTTCAAGGTCCTGGGGATTAAGGCTTCAACATACAAATTTCGGGAGACTACAGTTCAGCACGAAGCAACCTCCCAGATGGAATTTTTGATACTATCTAAAACCCTTCATTATGATTCTCTGTGGCTTATTCACTGTGGAATTCTAGGAAAGGGAAGGCCTCAGATGTAGACATCAGCCTTCCAGTCAGTGTAGAGGGCTGTGAATTCCCAACCTTATTCGACAAAATGTATTGACTTCTGATTTTTATCAGACTTCTATGTAAATGTTTGGCCACCAGGATTCACTTCCTCCAAATTTTATTCACTTTGATCGACTAAAAGGTCTTATTGCTAGATATGGTAGGACTGGATGAAGGGAAGGAGAAGGTCTTGGAGAGGAACACTGGGTGTAGAATCAGGCAGAGATCCAGTCTTGACATCACTCCCAATGCCAGCTGTGTGACTTTGGGCATATAAATTGGGTCTCAGATTCTTCGTCTTCGAGGGGAAATAATAATTGTATTGGTCATGACTCTAGTTACAAGCAACAAAATACTGAACTAATGAGCTTGAGCAAAGGTGAACCTCTGGTCTGACGTGGTAGGTTGAACAGGTGCACATTCCTGTGCTCCCTCACCAAGGGTCTGTGCAGTGACAAAGGAAGCTTTACGGGATATTCACTCACAATGACTAAGAGAATGGGAGAGGATATAACAGCAACAAAATTATGGGTGCTGGAAAGAAACTGGCTGGATGATAACTATCTTAGCAGACCAGAAGGATCAGAAAGCTTGGCCATCTGTGGGGGAAACCCAGAAGCTGGCCAGTTAGCACTGTGCATCTCCAGAGAGGCTCTGGGATTAAAGGCACCAAGTACCTCTGTGCCTCCATCTTATCTGCCAGCTCTGCAGTCAGTAGAGTAGTGGACACTGCATGCCTTTCTTGAATCCAGCTCTTCTTCCCACTTTCTAACTGGGGCTTCAGCCTCTAGCTGGGCATCAGTGGCCGGCCAAATTGCCCGCAGCAGGGGCCAGCCCTCTGCAGCAGCCTGGTGTTTCCCCTCTTTGTCACCGTGTGCTCTGCACAGTTCCTCATACAAGCACATTACAGTGGCGCACGCTTTGGGGTTGTCCCAGTCCCCACACAGCAGTCTCTAGGCATCTGACATACGGGCCACCCCTCCGTACATGCGGGCTGATAACCAGCTCAGGACTTCCCCTGTGGACCCCTCTTTCTCCAAACCTTTTCCTTGGGACTGTGGATGAAAGTTTTTGGTAACGGAGCGCCTACAGTGTGCCAGGCTCTGTGCGAGGCCAGTGGGAGGCAGAGGCAGGGCCGCCTCCATGTAATCCCATGGTGAAGGGAGCTTTCTACACAGGAAAGTGGCACTATGAGAGGATTTGACATAATGGGATTTTACCCGAATTATCCTTGAACTCCTTAGGCCAAGGTCTGTAGAATGCTTTCTGTAGCTGAAATTGAAACAGTAAAACAATTTGTGGCACTCGCTGGGGATGTCTTGGGAAATGATTCCAGGACTTTAGCATTTCCTGAGGGCTTTCACTATTTCATTTGATCCAGTCTGTTAAATGAGCAATAATCTCATTTTCCTGGTGGGTCCAACCAACGCTCATATAAAATAAGGACCTCAGGGTTACACAGGCTGGGACAAGGTCTCTCCCTCTCTCTCTCTCTCTCTCTCCCTCTCTCTCTCTCTCTCTCTCTCTCTCTCTCTTTTTAAAGATTTTATTTATTTATTTATTTGACAGAGAGAGAGATCACAAGTAGGCAGAGAGGCAGGCAGAGAGAGAGGAGGAAGCAGGCTCCTTGCCAAGCAGGGAGCCCGATGTGGGCCTCAATCCCAGGACCCTGAGATCATGACCTGAGCTGAAGGCAGAGGCTTTAACCCACTGAGCCACCCAGGCGCCCTGGGACAAGGTCTCTTGAGTCCAGTCTGTTTTCCCTGCTTGTCACATAGTGGCTCGGGTAGATTAGGGGCAGTGCACATGGACAATACTTGATCACCAGATGATCCTGCTGATGTCCTTGGATCTGCTGTCAACCCTGTGAGGTCAGTTGCACTATCCCCACCTCAGTATAGTGACTGGGCTCAGAGGGCTGAGGGCACTTGTCCAGAGACACAAGCCAGGAAGCTCAGGAAAGCTGCTGAAGAGTATCCAAGAGCTCCTTGTGGTCATCTGCAGAATGGTTTACATTTGCACTTCTGTCCCTTTTTCAGAGTGAAGGGCCGAAAACTTTCAACAGATTCTCAAAGGTCAGTGATTCCAAAATGGTAAAGGAGCACTGACTTAACCTGAGGTCTTCCTGATTCTAAAGCCTGTGCTCTGAGGCCCCCTCCATTTGATCCTGGTGAAAAGAACATCCTTTAAGGTCAAACTGATGAACTTTGGGACTACATCCTGGCTCTGCCACTGACTACTTGTGGGACTTCATTTCCTTGTTTGTAAAATTGGGGTTCATTTATTCAACAAATATTTTATCAAGCTCTTGCTTTGACTCAGATACTGTTGTGGGCATCAGGGACACAATAGTGAATAAGAAACAATGTCCCTGCTGTCACTGATCTATTGTGGTGAACAAATAAATACTTGGGAGGATGGTAAGTGCTATGGACAAAAATGAAGTTGGGGATGGGGAAGGTGTGCTGGGAGAGGTGGGGGGAGCTACTGTTTTATATAGGAGGTCCAGGGAAGATCCTCTGATGACCATTAAGCCGAGACCTGAATGGAGGGGACCATCACAAGGCCATCAGGAGGGAGAGCCTTCCGGGAAAAGGGGGAAAAATGTATGCCATAAATTCACTCATTTAAAGTGTACAATTCATGGATTTTTAGTATATCCAAAGAGTTATGCAACCGTCTCCACAGTCAATTTTAGAACATCACCTCAAACTCTATATACCTTTTAGCTTTCACCCCACAGCTCCCCATAATATCCCCCTTCCCCCTGGACTAAGCAACCACAAATTTACTTTCTGTCTCTATGGTTTTGCCTCTTCTGGACAGGTCATATAAATGGAATCATATAATATGTGGCCTTGAAGACTTGAGGAGTCTCTGCATGGTCTGGATACAAATTGTTCTAAATCAGTTATATGATTTGCAAACAAACTCTCCCAAGTATGTGGTCTTTATATTCTCTTAAGTGTCTTTTGAAGAGCAGAAATTCTTAATTTTCATGATGTCCAATTTACCAACTTTACTCGAGTCATTGTTTTAGAGTCGTAGCTAATAAATCTTTGCCTAACCCATGATCGTAAAGATTTTCTGTTTGCTCAGAGACAATTTTTTTTCTCAAGAGAGACCAGAAATCTGTTTTTCATGTGAAAAATCTGTTTGTGTTTTTCAAATAAAACATGTCTATGAGCTAGAAAAGGACCACAGTCTACCAGTATTCTTGTATTAGTTTATATTATATGCAAAATTATATTGCAAATAGATGCTTATATTTGGCTGTTTTTGATCTGTTAAACAGGAATTTCATATGTTTCAACTGAATGCTCTTTGCGCATTGCTAAATTATAGGCAACAAACTGAGTCCCAGATGTCTGAGTGGTACAATGGCATACCTTGTCTGTCCTTTTCTTCCTTTTTTAAATTTTGTTTATTTGAGAGAGAGAGTGAGTGAGAGAGGGAGCACAAGCTGGGGAGAGAGGCAGAGGGAGATGGAGAAGCAGATTTCCTTCTGAGCAGGGAGTCCAACGTGGGAATTGATCCCGGGACCCCGGGATCATGACCTGAGCTGAAGGCAGATGCTTAACCAACTGAGCCACCCAGGCACCAGTGCCCTTTGTTTTTTTTGGTTTTTGTTTTTAATTTTTATTTCTCTGGTCAGGTCTCTTGAGTTTGCTAAACCATCCCTCTGACAGATGAGAAAACCAACACCTAATGAAATAAAGCATCTTGCCTGAGGACACCCAGTAGGGCACCACCCAAGCAGACTGTAAACCTCAGAAGTCACCCATCACTGTATTCTCCAAAGCAGAGGCCTCCACAAACACACCTGAACTTCACATTTTTAAATATGTTTAACTGCTTAAACATTGTAATAAATGGAGCAAGAACCTCAGATATGTGGCATGCTTTAGTATTAACATTTTGGAGATGACCAGTATAGTTTCTTATCTGTTAACTGAGGTATGTGTAGGCTTGACCCTAAAGTTTCTCCTTTTATTTCTGTTCATAATTGAAAAGAATACTGAGATTACAAAGCAAATTTGTATATACCACTCACATGTCCAACTCCTTTTCATTGCAACCTGGGATTATCTTCATATTTACCATTTTAAAAAGAGTAGAACTTTAAGAAGTCATTGCTGAAGTTGAAACATGACTGCATCTGTCATCATAATACCTAATTTCCTACTCTTTTTTAAAAAACTTCCTATTCTTTTTGATTCATTAAAAAAACTTATTGTTCTCAGCGATTGACCTTATAATAAGAAAATGTTAGAGTTTGTGGCAAAGATACCAAAACTTGTGTATTTTACTGGCAGAGGAAGACTACATTTCCCAGAGTCCCTTGCATTTTTTAAAAAAGATTTTATTTATTTATTTGACACAGAGAGAGAGATTACAAGTAGGCAGAGTGGCAGGCAGAGAGACAGGGAGAGGAGGAAGCAGGCTCCCTGCTGAGCAGAGAGCCCGATGCGGGCCTCAATCCCAGGACGCTGAGATCATGACCTGAGCCGAAAGCAGAGGCTTTAACCCACTGAGCCACCCAGGCGCCCTCCTACTCTTTTTTAAAAAACTTCCTATTCTTTTTGATTCATTAAAAAAACTTATTGTTCTCAGCGATTGACCTTATAATAAGAAAATGTTAGAGTTTGTGGCAAAGATACCAAAACTTGTGTATTTTACTGGCAGAGGAAGACTACATTTCCCAGAGTCCCTTGCATTTTTTAAAAAAGATTTTATTTATTTATTTGACACAGAGAGAGAGATTACAAGTAGGCAGAGTGGCAGGCAGAGAGACAGGGAGAGGAGGAAGCAGGCTCCCTGCTGAGCAGAGAGCCCGATGCGGGCCTCAATCCCAGGACGCTGAGATCATGACCTGAGCCGAAAGCAGAGGCTTTAACCCACTGAGCCACCCAGGCGCCCAGTCCCTTGCATTTAAATAGAGGCACGTGACTGGGTGCTGAGGGCCACTAGGATGTGGGCAGAGATGGTGTATGCTCTTTTTCCCTTCTGTCGAGGTGAGGGCTTTATCGCTGCAGAATCACAAGATAGTGGGATGCTGGGTCACTGACGGGGGAGCTGGGGATCTGCCATGAAGAGCTTCCTGAACTTCATGGAACCGTGACATGAGTACGAAGCAAGACTTTGTTAAGCCACTGAGATGTTGGGGGTTGATATTACCAAAAATCCTCGTCTACCCTAATACAGGATTACACAAAGTTTCTAAGAAAGTACAGCTCTTATCTCTTCTATATTGGGTTCCATGTATTATTAATTGAAAAGTAAAAATTACTGCTGCTATAACAGATATAAAAGTCAGTGATTGAGTTTGATGTCTGAATCTTACAGATGAGTCAGAGAGGAGCAGTGACTTGTCCAACAGCACATAGATGAGGTAGGGCTAGAATCCAGTGTAGGGATATCTGTAATTTTAGCCTGCCCTTTTAGTAATGGCTGTTGAATTTCCCCATCATACTCAGACCATATGCTTCATGTGGGACTTATCCTTATCTCTCATCAGGGCTAATCTATGTAACTTACTCAGGCCTTGTTGATAAGCTTAGTGATAGACATATGATCTAGTCCGGATCAATCAAAACTAATCCCTGGATTTTTGCTGGAGCTCCTGGAAAATAGTCCCTCTTCTCAGGTTGTTGAACCAACAGGATATGTCTCAGGTTGCTGAGGGCCATCTTAGTACATCTAGGTTGAGAATGAACCTAACACAGGGGAAAGCAGAGTTGAAAGATGGAGAGAGACAGATGATATTTGATATTGTTGTTTGAGCACCTGGATCCAGCCATGCCTGAAGTCTTTTAGTCACATGCCTTTTAGTCACATGAGCCGATACATTTCCTTTTTTTCTGTTTATGCCACTATCGATTGATTTTGTCACTTGCACCTGAAATTACTCTGACTTACACAAACTGTTTTGTGCTTTTTTTCATTAACATACAGGAATTACTATATTTTTCTGTTTTACTGGTAAGGAACATTCAAGGCTTGGTGACTGTCTTTTGTCTTGGAATGCCCGTATGGGAACTCTTCATTGTCTCCAGTGCCCACTCGAGTGTGGACAGACTTTATCCTAAGTTTCACAAAGGGTTGTTGAACACAATATCCACCACAGAGTAGGTGCTCAAACATTGTTGAAATGAAGCAAAGAAAGAACACCCCTACAAAAAAGTGTACAAAGTGTATGAAGAAGCAGTTCACAGAAAAGGAAATACAGACAAAAAATGCACACCTGAAAGATGTCCAACCTCACTAATAATTAAGAAACATAAATAAAAATGAGATCTGTTTCTCTCTCATGAGTTTGTCAAAGAGCTAAATGTTGCCTAACTTCTGGGGATGGGGAAACAGACACTTTCATGAGCTGGCACATTCCTCTTTGGGGGGTAATTTGGCAATGTCTGTTGAATGTGAAAATGCACACGCTTCCTGCTTGAAATTTATTCTACAGGTAAACACCAACAAATATGCAAAGATGCAAGTAAAAGACTTGTTCAGTACAGTACAGCAAAAACTGAAAACAAATGTCCATTGAAAAGGGGACTGTCTAGGGATGCCCGGGTGGCTCAGTCGGTTAAGGGTCTGACTCTCGGTTTCCCCTCAGGTCATGATCTCCGTGTTGTGGGATTGAGCCCTGCATCAGACTCTGTGCTAAGCACAGACTGTGCTTGAGATGCTCCATCTCCCTCTCCTTCTGCCCCTCCCTGGCTAGCATGCATTCTCTCTGCATAAATAAATAAAATCTTAAAAAGAGGGGGACTGTCTAAATGAATCACAGTACATCCAAACTATGGAATAAATTTCAGCTGCTGCTAAGAAGAATGAGGTGGCCCTGGACGTGTGGGTGTGGAAAGGTGTCTGGGGTAGACCATATTGGTAGGGGAGAACAGGATGTGTGGCACGATGCTGTTTGTGTTGAAACAAAAATGAAATCTTACCAAAATTAAGATGAAGTTCAGTTAGAAAGTAGGAATAAAGAATCAAGGGACTTTTATTGTCAACGTATTAACTCTTCTTTACAATTAGATTTTTAAAAATTCTGAACATTCATTACTTTACAGTTTTGCTTCTTTATTTGACTGCCTTTAATTTGACTACCATTAATAGTAATACACGAGGTGAAAACATTCAAAAGGCACAAAGGGAGGTGTACAGTTACCCTCTCCAGCTACCTGATAGAGAATTAATGTGTTCTTAGCATGTATTTATTATATTTGGATGGAGGAGGGGGAGGAGAATGAGTAAGGAGGGTGGGGGGCATTGGCTGCTACTCTGTGGCCAGGTCTGGAGCTGCCCTTCTCAGGGTCACTCACTTTCTTTGGCTTCCAGGCCTCAGGCCCCCTGGAAATCCCACTGACAAGCTGATGAAGACCTTCAGGGATGGCTTGGCTGTGGGCCTTCCGGGTCTGGGTCCTGCACCACAGGGCCTGAGGGAGTGAGGTGTTGGGGGTCTCCCAGGGGTAGCCCCCTCCCTTCCAGGTCCTCTTGGGCCAGGCTGCCTGGCGGATACCCAAACACTCATTAGGCGAGATGGGGCTGTCGGCAAATATTTATCCCTGTGCAGCTGCGGGCTGAGTGGAGGCCGCAGGTGCTGGGCAGAGTCCTGTTTACCCAGCACTGAGCCAGGCAGGCACTGCCTGTTTGCTGAGCTCTATTCCTGGCCTGGCTCAGGTGCCCCAGAGGAAGCTGGGGCAGCAGAGGATGTGGTAGGTGGGGAGTTGGGAGTGCCTGCTGGGCAGCCAAGCCCTGTACAGGCCTCAGTATAAAGTCCTGACTGGGCCCCTGAGACCTGCCTCTTCCTCTCTCACAGACTTCCCATGTGCTGCTCCCTGGAGGGTTGGGGGCTGGGTCATTCTTTTCCACATCTCTGCCTTGGGCTGACTCCTAGTCATTCTTGGATCCCCCTGACCACCTCCTCCTCCAGGCTGCGTAGGTGCCCTGTTAGCTGTAGCCATGGCCCCCCAGCTTATGGAAATCACCTACTCATGTCCCCACACTTTCCTGGTTAGTGTTTGTCTTCTCCGCTAGATGCTGGAAGAGCAGGGACAGAGACAGTTTTGTGCCTGATGGTTTTCCCAGCACCTCTGTAGTGCCCGGCATCTGACTGGGCCTCACTGAGTATTAAAGTGTTGGCCTGAGTGGTGCTGGGGTTGGGGGGACCTCCATGGGCAAAGGCACAGAGGAGTGATGGAGGGTTGACAGGCGGGATAGGGAGCAAAGAGACTGGAGGCTGGAAGTTATATGGGGGCTGGGACTCTGAAAGGCCTCAAATGCCATGCCAAGGAGTTTGGTTTTATCTAGTCAGAAACGGGAAATTGTTGGAAGGTAAAGGGCATGCAAATAATACAAGTGAGGAAGCGATATGCTAGACTATTCTAGTTGAACACTATAAATTCTGAAGTTCTTACGATGGCCTGCAAGGCGCCCATCATCTGTGGTCTCAACCGTACCTCTTTCCTGTGTTACCTTCCTCTCACCCTAGCCACACTGACCTTACTGTTTCTTGAACACCAAAGGGCTACTCCAGCCCCAGGGCCATTGCTCTTGCTGCTTCCTTTGTCTGGAAAGCTTCCCCTTGGAATCATGCTTTACCTCCTTACTTTGTTTAAATCTCAGCCTCCAATGCCTCCTCACCAGAGAGACCTTCCATGATACTGTAGACAAGAGCCTCATTCCCCAGTGCCCTTGTCCTGCTTTATTTTCTTCCGTAACACTTGTTTCTGTTTGCCTACTGTCTGTTTCCTCCACAGTGATGTCAGTTGTAGGAAGGCAGGGTATTACCTCTTTTGTTCACCACTGTATCTTCTAAACCTAGAACTTGTACCTTTAGGCTTTAGGAATGTTGAGCGAGTGAATGAATGAATGAATGAATGTTTAATGTTAAGCCAAGCCACGCAAGTCCCAGAATATCCCCATCGGCCAGCACTTTCCTGTTCGCAAAGCCCTCAAGCAGCCATTAGTTCCTTTGATCTGCCCATCAGCCGCATGGGGAGCACAGGACAGACATTAATATCTGCCTTAAAAGTGATTATCTGTGGCAGTAGAACATCATGATCACATGGACAGAAATCAGTGAAATGCCTGCAGACTCAAGACTTTAATAAATCAATTTTTAAAATTCGATGTGCAGGAATTCTAGCAGAGGAAGGAGTGCATTCTGAGGCAGGTCTTCCTGCATTCAATTCCCGGTGTGGCTCTTTGCTTCCTCTGTGAGCTGGGACAAAGCCAGCCCCTTCTCTGAGGCTCGGCTGCCCCTTCCGTAAATTGGTGATAAGATTCTGTCAGGGAGGTGTAATGCAGAGGCATTTTAACATAGGCATGTCCGGGGCCATGCGTTCATCCTTTTTGGAGGCTGTGTGGTATCCTGCAGGCTTAACCAGTTGACTGTTGCTGGACTTGGTGATAGTATCTATCATTTATTGAGTGCTTGATCCTGCTGGGTGCCAGGCCAAGCAGTGCATCATTCAGCTCATTCAGTCCTTACTGCTACTCAGGTAAAAGTGTGTTCACTTTTGGGATGCCTGGATGGCTCCGTCTGTTAAGCGGCTTCCTTTGGCTCAGGTCATGATCCCTTGGTCTTGGAATCAAGTCCCACATTGGGCTCCTTGCTCAGCGGGGAGCCTGCTTCTCCCTCTGCCTGCTGCTTCCCCTGCTTGTGTTTTTTCTCTCTGTGTCAAATGAATAAGTAAAATCTTAAAAAAAAAAAAAAGTGTGTTCACTCTCCATTTTGCAGATGAGGTTAAGTGGCTTGCCCAAGGCCACAGAGCCTCTAAATGGAGGAGTTGGAATTGAAAGCCAAGTAATCAACCCTGAGACCTTTAAACTCTGCCCCAGTGGGGTTTTTGTTCCCATTTTATGGACAAGGAATGTGAGACTCAGGGAGCTCAACAACTTGCCCTGGGCAGAGCTGGGGTGAGACAGAAGCCAGGTCTTCCAATTCCTGACCTGTGTTCTCCAGCCCACTCCAATGCACCCTGGGGCAGTGTCCACGTGTCTCATTCCTCCTGAACTGGAAACCCAGTGACTGATGAAGGAGTAGCCTTTTAGTTTCTGCCCCATAACCAGCTGAAAAGTTAAGGATGCAGTGGGGGTGAGGGAAGGAATCACTGGTAAGCGAAGAAAACTTGTTTCTACACTGGAAACCACTCTTCTCTCCCTTCCCCCCACTCCCCTTGCCCCCCTCCAAGAGCTCTGTACCAATTAATCAGCAGACATCCGAGGCTCCAGCTGGGACCAAGTGGGCTGGACTCATTAGTGCAGAATGACATTAATATCCAGAAAGTTTTGAGACAAATGCAATGATTCAGGGCAGGAGCCTGTGTAGGGATGGCTCAGAAGTTGGTGTGGGCAAGGGAACCGTGGTAAGAGGCAGAGAGGGAACAGTGCCGATGTGGCAGGAGGAGAGCTGGGCCAGGTCCCCAAGATGCCTGGTGGGAAGGGGAGAGCAAAGCAACTCTAACTTGGGCAGGGTCTGTCCTCTTGTGGTGTCTGACTCCTCTCTCCCTGGACTGTCCAACAAAGAATCCAGGGACTACAATGCCTCTTCCCCGATGGGCCACTGTAACCGCAGGCCAGTTGGAGAGGCAGCGCTGTGTGGTGGCTGGGCCCCAGCCACGTCTCTCACCTCTCATGTTGTGGCCTTCTGTGAATCGCTCCATCTTTTTGGGCCTGTCTCCTCATCTGGACCAGGGGGGTAGTAACAGCAGTCCGTCAGGGCTGGTGAGAGGCTTGTAGATGTGCTTTGCGGACTGTGAACCAGAGGGAAGGGATGGCATTGTTCATCTTCTCCTTTTGCTTCTCTTTCAAGATTGTCCTTTAGCAACGCTAAACAGCAATACCCTGTGCCTTTGGGGATAATGGGAGTCGAACCAGCCTCCACAGGGAGCCTTAGAAATAGAACTATGTTTTTTAAGTTGTTCATTTCTTCACTCAGATATTCACTCCATTCATTCATTCACTCACACACTTACCGAGCGTTTCTCCTGGGTCGCTATTGACTAGCCCCTGAGAATAAAATGGTGAATGGGACACGATTCCCACCTCGGCGGGACCCCCGGTTGAGTGGGGATGCCAGTAAAGGGAAAGACCGTGGCCATGAATTTGGGTAAGGAGGGCAGTTGATTTCAGGGACCCTACAGCCTGGGTTTTGTCCAGACGTTCTGATTTCAAATCTCCTATCTCACGGTCTTCCTTAACACATTGCTAATCTCCATCACTGTGTTGTTGTTGTTGTATTAAAAATGTTTTTTTTTTTTTAATTTTGGAAATGTGGCAACACCCCTGCAGTTCTCCAGTGCCGTGGGAGTGATATCAGTCAGGATGGGCTAGGTTATGCTGAGGCCATGGGCAGCCCAGCCTCTGGGAGCTCTGGTGAGGGACGACATCCTCTGCCGGGGCACACGTGTGTCCTCAAGGAGAGCCTTTCAGAGGAGGGCACGTGGAGCTGTCCCTGCAGTTAGAGGAGAAGTTGCCAGGTAGCCTGGGGATGGGACAGCGGAGACGTCATTAATTAAAAAAATATTTATTGACACCTACTACGTGCCAGGCACTGTTCTAAGTGTGGGGATGCAGTTGTGAGCAAAACAGACACACCTCTGCTTTCAAGGAAATGACTTTTGGTAGTGTGTGGGGGGGTGACAGTGCTGGGGGGAAAGGCAAAGCAGAGCAGGGATGGTGCTTGCTGTTTTGTATCGAGTGCTCAGGCTAGGGACTGGTGACGGATGCCACTTGAGTAGAAGCCTGGAGGAGGCAAGGGAGTGAGCAGATGGAGGTTTGGGGGAAACTGTAGGCAGAGGGAACACAGCGCACAGTCCCCGAGGTGGAAGAACCTTGCCGGGCCCTGCGAGAAGCCAGGAGACCAGAACTGCTGGGAGGGTGGTGGGCGTGCAGGTAGGGGGGAGCAGGGGCGGGCCTGTGCATTTGGCTGCTGGACAAATACAGAACGCCCAGTGAAATTTGCATTTCATATAAACAAATAATTTTTTTAGTAGAAATGTGAACCATGCAAAACTGTCTTTCTCTGAAATTCATATTTAACTGAGTGTCCTGTATTTTCATTTGCTAAATTTAGCTACCCTAGTGTTGGGCTCTCTCTGTAAGACTTTGGTTTGACTCTGAGATAGGGGCCGCTGGAGGATGTGGAGTAGAGGAGGGACAGGACGTGACCAGTTTGAAAGGGATCCTGTGGGTGCTGTGTTGTGATCAGACTGCAGTAGGCAGGGTCAGAAGCTGGGGGGCCCATGGGAGGTGAGAGAAGGGGGCCCATGTGGAAATGCCGAGGGGGCGCCAGACTTGTTTGGAAGATGGAGGGCACCCCATTTGCTAGTAGGTTGGTTGTGGGGTGGCAGAGAAAGAAAGGAGTCAAAGACTCAGTGACCTGAGCAACTGGAAATACTGAGACCATGGCAGGTGACGTGCGTATGCGCATGTGCTTGTGTGTGTGTGCATGTGTGCGTGTGTGCGTGGGCGTGTGTGTGTGTGTGTGTGTGTGTGTGTGTGTGTGTGTGTTTGGACACATTGTTGGCTGCAACCAGGAGGAGACATCCACTATGTGGTTGGACACTGGGCTTCTGGGAGAAGACCCTTGCTTGTCACTAGTACAGGTGTCTGGAAAGTTGTGCTCCTGGCTGGGAGTACCGAGGTGTAGTGTAGGTGGAAGCGGCCCTAATCCAGGCATCTGCAAAGGCCCAAAGCTTGAGAGTTTGGGGTGTGCTTAGGGTTCCAGGATGGCCGAGTGCCCATAGCTAGGCCAAGCTGGTGTGGAAAATGAGGTTGGCCCAGAGGCCATGGAGGGTTCTAAGCAGGGGAGTTCTGTGCCAGGTCTGTGAGTTCAGTCAGGGGCAGGGTGGAGCTGGGAGGGCAGTGAGGACACTGAGGTGCCAGTCTTGGCAAGAAGTAGGGAGACCTGACCCCAGGACGGCAGTTGGGGGCTGGAGCTGGGGCCCCAGAAGAGAGGGCAGGCTTGTGTGGGACTGATGGGGCTGGGCGACAGGCTGGATGTGGGGAGTCAGAAGATGCATGTCCAGAGCCTTCGGGCTCTCACAGGGCTGTGGGGGCAGGGAAGGGAGTGCTGAGCCTGCTCCCCCCACTCCCCAGCACCCCATGGCCGCTGCGCTTGTTAGCAAGGAACACTCCTTAGAGAGAACATATGTGCTGTTATTTTTAGGTGATTAGCTGCACGTCGTGGAGCGTTTGTTTGCCAGTCGTGGGTAAACAAAAGCCATTTGTCAAAATGAGATGTTCTAGCCTCATCCTCCCCTCACAGGCCAGTTGCCGGCTGTGAATTCCTGTTGCATCAGCAGCAGGCTAATTAGCTTTGCCGCTCCTGAATAATAATAGGCACGTTCACGGAGAGGGGTCTGCATGCCAGGAGCTTTGCAAAGGTGCACACTCGGAAGTTGCACAGCAGGTAGAAAGACCTCTGTCATCCAGCACTCGTGTACTGGCACAGGTGCGTCCTTATCGGTCCCATTTCAGAGTTGAGGAAACTGAGGCTGAACATCCCCATCCCAGGAGTGGGGACTGGCCAATGCCACCAGTCCCTCGGGAACAGCTTAGGTAATTGGACTAGAGCTGGGCATTCCATCAGGAGCCTTGCTCTGCGTCTCCCCTTCTGGGTGCTGACTTTTGGGACCTCTCAGTAAAGAGGCCAGAGAAGCTCTCGAGGAAGGAGCATGGCTAGCTTTTGGATGAGGACAGCAGTGGGTTCTCAGCTTGTCTTTGCCACTCAGGGGCAATGAATGGTCTTGGGCTGGTCTCCACAACACAATATGTAGGGAGTTTACTAGGGAATGATCTCGAGATCAATATCTTTGAGAATGGGGATAGATACAGGATTGGGCAGAGGAGGAAGCCGACCTCTGATGCTGTCTTCATGGAAGCTCGGCTGGCCCTGCCAGGAGTTCTGTGGATGGGATGGCCCTTCGGGGCTGAGTTGAGGTAAAAGGGCTGGACTTCTGCAACCCCTGCTGATCTGTCATGGGCTGGCAACCATCTGCTAGCAGCACACCCAGCAGTGGGGGAATAAGTCCTTTGTGCCTGGAGGGGGACCCGGGTGGTGTCTCACAGAGCCCACCATAGGCTACTCCTTGGGCTTCTCTTGGGAGAGGCTGCTCTTGGAGGAAACTTGAAAAAGAAGGCTAGTGAATGAACTACAGCACCCCTTCCCCTTCCTGCTGCAGTTTTTGTGGTATCAGGGTGGTGACCAACATTCTTCAGCTTCCTCCTCCATTAGCCATGAGAGATCCCTGTCACTCTCAGGTGACATCTCTGTGGGGACAGAGACTCTGGTCACCATGCTCAGTGGCTGCACTTTTCAATTTATCATCAAAATGAGCAAGGGAGCACCAAGAGACACCCAAGGGGATCACTTACGTGTCACCATATTCTTCCCTGTCCCCAAGTCTGACTTCCTCCTGATGACCAGGGTCAAGTGCTCTGACCAAGATGACGACTCTCCTTCTTTGCTGGTTCCCCGACACAAGGATACCCAAGTGCCAACGAGGCAGCTATAGCCTAGAGTTTAAGGGACTTTTCCTGTGTTCACTGGCAAAAGTACCCTTCCTTTGGGAACACGGCACCCACAGAACTCAGAGTTGAGGGGTGGAGAACACAGATTCCTATGTGGGTCACTGGGAGTGATGGTGAGCCGGGCCCCTTCGGCTTCCTCCTCTTGTTTCTTAGGCCCGTGTATCCCACCCACTGGGGACACGGTGACATATAATGTATTTGATTTAAAGTGATACTACATCTTGGAGGATGATACCCAAACCTCTTGAGTATTATTTCTGAGGTGGCTTTTCAGCTTGTCTCAGCAGGCTATTACACTGCTCCATCTGGCCAACAGCTTTTGGGTAATGGGGCGCACGATGGCAGCCCACTCCCCCACCTCCTGGGTTTTTGCAATAAGATGGGTTGTTTGGTCTGACCTAATGTTATATGGAATCAAGTTCCAGTGGATCCAACTCTCCGTATGCCCTTGGGTCGAAAGCTATGGGCAAGGAAGGGCAATCTCTGTCTGGAACATGTCTCTATTCCTGATCTTTCCAGGGTGGAAGGCTCCAACATAGTCTTCTGCCACATAATGACCCAACCCAATCTCAGGTTTTGTCCCCCTCTGCAGCTGGTGACCTAGGCTCCCTGGTGGGGCCATTTGTGTGAGCTGGAGAGTGGTAGATGACACGGGTCTTTCTCCCTGCTGTATAGCTTGTTGGTAAACTCAAGTCCTGCTCATGTTCAACTCAGGATGTAATTACTTTCTGACTTTGTAGGTCTGCCAGACCCAACTCACAATGGGCAATTCTGGGCACATGATCACTCGGTGTCTCCTGATTGGGCACTCTGTCTCTGCCAGAGCCAGGAGCATGCCACAACCTATTTTTCAGCACCCTGGTTGGCTGCACATCTGTGTTGCTCCTAGGGATGCCATGTTCTAGTAACTCCATGACCGTCTGCAGGTCAGGCTCTCCTGATTGTCCCTCCACCTGACCACTCATCATGAAATGGATCTTCCTGCCTTCAGGTGGCTCCTGTGTTTTCAAGGCCCTATCCTCCCCACTGCTATGAGTGAGCTGGTGTGCAATGGTACCTCCTACCACCAGCCCCAGCCTAGAGAGAAGAGCCATCCTTGAACCCCCACATGATGCTGGGACCATTCACCAGTGCACTCCTGACAGCTCGGTAAGTGATATGTCCTTTGGGCCCTGTGTGCAACACAGGCCTCTGGAGGGGGTTCTGGCCTTACATAGTATAGGACATCTCCTCTGCAGGGAGACGCCTGTGCAGTCCCAGGTGAGGAGGGAGTGCCAGCCCCCTTGGCAGGGCAGACATGTCTTGGCTGGAGTTGAGCCTGGGACAAGTTTTCACGTTTTCTGCCCTTCCGTGGCAGGGGATGACAACGTCTCTAAACACCGGCAGAAGGGCTTTCACATTTAGCTTTAAGTTGCTGATTAATCACACTCAGCTTTTGGTTATCTTTTTTCTGGTTCAGTGAGGTTTAGTAATAGCTACCCAGTTCAGTTGTCCTCATAGTTACCGATTCCTCCATGTTTCTTAAATACATCACACCAGTTAATGGGTCCCCTGTCACCAGTCTTCCCTCCTGGTTCATCACTCAGCCAGCTGGGCAGCAGGTGATTCAGCTCCAAACTCCCATCCTGGTGCCTGCTTTCCTGACCCAATTTTGGTACCAACTGTATGTAACAGGTTGGGTTCTCAGAAAGCAGACTCTGTGACAGAATTCAGCACGTGGGGGTATTTATTAAGAATTATTCTTAGGACCAACACCTGCGGAGGGGAAGAGACAGAAACAGGATTGAGCAGAGAGAGAGAAATCAGGTTGCCACATCCTACCAATTGAAGCCTCAGCTTCTGCTCTGCAGTGAGTCCTGAAGGTGGGTTTGATCTTTTAGAGCTGTTCTGGGTTGGGGCAGAAGGCCCTGGAAGCACTGGGAACAGGGTGTCACCTTGGGTGAGGTGGTCTTTTCTGCTGCTGAGGCAGTCCCTGAAGGTCCTGGTGGCTGAGGACTGGCTGGCTAATGCTGTACTTTCGGCCATGGGTGTGATAGGGTCTTTATTCCTATCACAGTGTCTACCCTAAAACCTGTGAGTTCACTTGTCTATATGACAGGGATAAAAAAGTCCTAGCTGCGGCCTGGCTAATTGATAAGGACTCCATAAATGGTAGTTCTTGCATACTTCACAGGTGGTTATTTGAGGATATTTATAAGTGATAAAACTTCGACTTGAAATAATTCAAGTAATAAAAGGAATTTATGTGTTCACATAATTGACAACATGCAACTGACTTTGGGAGTGGATGGAAGCAGGGACTCAAAGGATTTCATCAGGACAGATCTCAGTCTCTCTTTACACACACACACACACACACACACACACACACACACCTGTCTTTCCTTCTCTAAGTTCTGAATTCCTCTGTGTTGGCTTCATTCTCAGGCAATCTGCCCATGTCGAGGTAAAGATGGCCCCCTAACAGCTCTGGGTCCACATCCTGGCAGCTCAGGAACACTGGCAGAAAGAGCCCCTCCCCCCCCGGCCCAGTGATGACTGGTTAGGATAAATCCCAGGGCTGACACTTACTGGCCAGGCCTGAATCAGATGCCATATTGAGAACTGGGAGGATGAGGTCAGCCCCTCTTTTTTTTTTTTTTTTTTTTTTTTTTTT
>LNAC01000017.1:863828-883168 GCA_002007465.1 Ailurus styani
CGATGCGGGCCTCGATCCCAGGACCCTGAGATCATGACCTGAGCCGAAAGCAGAGGCTTTAACCCACTGAGCCACCCAGGCGCCCGAGGTCAGCCCCTCTTGATGGGACATTGGGGATAGGAGGTGTCTCAAAGGAAAACTGAGATGCTGTGAGCAAAATACAAAGCAGCAGATACTGGCAAAAAACAAAACAAAACAAAAAACTATATCCCCACCCTGTCCACCTCTGAAGACCTGTCTTATTCCATCTAGAGGATGGAAGGGCATCAGACCAACCTTGTCTGTGTGGGGGGCGTGTGCTAAGTTCAAGAATATGTCTCACATGTCTACGTGTGGCTGCCTGGAAATGCTGCATGGCCCACCAGCCATATTTTCAGGTGCATCTTCTGGATGCAGGGACCGAGATTGAGTCCAGGTGGATTGAGAGGCAACTTCCATCTCCAGTTTGTCTTCTAGATCATTCCCTCTGCCAGTCTTGCATCTATTCAACACATTTATTAGCATCTACTTTTGCCGGCCCCAGCACTGGGGTATTGTCTGATGGCCTCTCCCCAGTGAGGTCCCTGGGTGGCTGAGGACCCGGCCACATTGTGTCCCATGGGACACGGCAGCAGGAAGCTAGATGGCTGAGGGGTGCCAGGCCCAGCAGCCCCGAAACCTATCAGGCTCTCAACTATGTTCTCTTTGGCTGAAAAACATTTAAAAACATTGATTTATATTACCTTTACTGTATTGTCTCATCAGCTTTGAGACTTATTGCAAAGTATGCCTCCATTTCATGTACCATTAAGGGAAAAACGTTCACAAACTCTGACATGCTGATTGTAAGATGAACCCCAAAACTTTAATGATGTTAACATATGAAAAAATGTGCTGCTGAGTAATGATGAAATATGGTAATTGCCAACATTTGAAAATGGGGCTGTTTCACATTAGACTCCTATATTCCAGTTTCTTCTGAATAATTGCAAATTCCCACAACCCAGGGCTTGCACCTTTTTGTGGTAACAGTCAGCTGGAGATGAGAGGGACTTCTCCCTTTTGTGATTTACATTTTTTATCTCTTTTAAATAGACAATAATACATCATTAGCGTTCAAAAATCAAACAATACAAGACAGTATAGAATGAAAAGTCTGACTCCCACACCTGTTGTCATCCACTCTGTTCTCAGCCCCTCACCACAAATAAAGCCCTGCATTAGATTTTCCTGTATCCTTGCATTTTTAAAAAAATGCAGATACAAACAAATATAAATAGATATACCTTCAACTCTCTTTCATTTATAATAGGTTCTGCCTTTGTTTTGATCACTTAATGATGTGTCTAGCAGATATTTGCAAATCTGCAGAGAGATGCTGGCACTCCAGAGGAGACAGGTTCCCCATTAACTAAAGTCTCCCTACACCAGCTTTCTTCCTTGTATGCCCAGTGGGTCCCTGGAGACATTAGACTTCAGTCTTCCTTGTCTATCCTGCAGACACTCAGCAAATGCCAAGGCCTAAGATGGGGGGCAAGCAGGTTGGGGGTAAGGGGAGGGGGCGAGATGTATAGGAGGTAGTACTTGTGGGCTTGGTGGTCAGCATGTGCATGGATGCTTTGGTCTGGCTTAAAAGCTCTCGGGTGAGTAGATAGGGATACAGGGATGAACAAGGTCCAAGAGTCTTGTTGGTGGCAGCAGGAGAGCAAAATGAAGCAAATGGATAATTATAAGACCAGAGTAGAGGGTATGATCTTGGTTGTTGGGTAGATTAATTAATCTCTTTGGGTTTCTGATATCTCATATGCAAAAATAGGGATACTTTAGTTCCTGTCTTTTAGGATTATTGTGCAGGTTAAATGCAACAGGACCATGCCTGGCACATAGTAAACACCCAATATGTATTATCTCTGTGAAGGCATAGTGGAAGGAATAAGGTTGCTTGGAGGTGACTGGGGCTTTGAAGACTAAGTAGGAGTTCCCAGGATAGAAGATGGGAGTAGTACATTTTAACATAGGAAATAGTATGGGGTCTCCCAGCTTGCCTTCAGGTGTGAATGCTATTTCAAAGAGGATATAACCAAATCTCATACAGAAAATGTGGCCTGCCCAAAATGAAGCATGCAGGAACACAGAGCTCCATAACCAGTTCTGTCTGACTCTGAGCCCGGTGGTTAACGCTCACCTCAGAACGTGAGTGCTAGCACTCTCAGGACCCATTTGTGTTGCAGCTCGGGGCTGATGAGCTGGGTTGCTGTGGTGTGTGGGGCAGCCTTGGCATCTGAAGGAAGAAAAACTGTCTGGTGCTCAGGGGCACAAACTGGGGTACCATTGCTCAACTCTGTTTTCCTCTGTGAGCTCCCCTCCCAGGTGGGTTTTCCCCATGACATGGCAAGGTAACTACTGGGAGCTCCACATCCTCACTAGGTCGGGAGAGCCACTGCGAAGGACAGAGAGGGGGTCTCTTTCCCAGTAGTTCCAGCTAAATTCCTAGGGAGGGTTCTCACTGGTCAGGCTTGGGTCACAAGGCCATCACCAGGCCAGACAGTGGTGAGGAGAATGAGGTCTTCTCACTAATCACACCTGGGTTACTTGACCATCCCTGAACCAGTCAAGTACCTAAGAGGTTTTGGTCCTCTCCTTGGTCACACCTGGGTCATGTGACTATCTCTGAACCAATCCGGTGGCTATGAGGACATGGGCCTCTCCTTGGTCACACTTGGGTCATAGGACCATCCATGAACAATCCAGTAGCTAGGGGAGTGTGGTCCTCTCACAGACCGGGTGTCTCACATGACCGCATCTGCAGCTAGGGGAGCCAGAGCTACAGGGGCTAGAGTAGAGGAAGGGTCGTCCCCCAGTGTGATACTGGGGTCCTCCACCCAGAAAAAGGGGAGATGGCTGGTGGACAAAATCCATGGGTCTTCCTCACAGAGCCTGAGAGGATCCCCACAGCCTGGGGTGTGGAGACAGACCCGTCCCTTGGTCTCTTAAGACTTGGGGCTGAGGGAAGCCTGGGGCACCAGAGTTGAGGGTCAGGAAAGCCTTTCTGGAGGCCTTTAGGGAAAGGCATCTGGCCCCAGGCAGCAGCATGCATGGCAGGCAGTACCATAGTCTCTGACAGTGGAGGAGCTGTGCCAGTGAACTGGTTTGGTCACGGTCAACTTGGGTGGGGCAGGCGGTGTCCTGTGTCCTACCCACACTGTGCTGGTTGCTGTTTGGAGTAAGGAGTTGTGATGGAAGCATCTGGGCCTCCATGCTTTATGGGGCAGCCACCCCATGAAGCCACCTGATGGGGCCCTTCAGGGATTCTCAGTGGTTAACCAAGAGGAGGAAACAAATTTTACAAATTAGCATCAAGCAGCCCCTGGAGGGACAGAACCAGCCCAGGGGAACCCAGAGAGGGGAGTCCAGTCCCTACAGCGGCCACTGATCCTTTGTACAGAGAAATCTCAGTTTCCCAGGGCAGCCACCACATCCTGACTGGACACCTCACTTTGCCAAGGAGGGTAATTTGAAATATTCTGGCATATAATTTGTTGCAAACATCTGTGGCCCAAGCCCTGTGTCAAGTGCTTTACATATATGACCTCCTTTCCTCTTCCCTGCATGAGGGGGTATCATTGTCCCCATTTTACAGACAAAGGAACCAAGGCTCCAGGAAGTTAGGAAACGTCTCCCAAGGTCACATACTAGGAGGGAATGATGCCTGTTTGGCATCCAAGCCCTGGTTCTTCTGAGCTGGGGCTCCTTTGATGCTGGGGACCAGAGACCCAGTTGCAGCCCAATACCCCTAGAAATATGGCGGGTGGGCTGAGCTGCCTGTCTCCCACAGCCATGCGGCAGATGTTCTGAGGATGCTCAAAAATGAGGCACAGAAAGGGGCTTCTCTTTCTGGCCCCAGGCTCTCCTGCCCGAGACAGTTCCCTTGTGGCCTCTCCCAGAGCCCAGAGCTCCCTTTCTCATCTATAGATTTCTCATCCGGCAATTTGGGGCCCAGATGGAGACCCTTAGGCCTGAGCGATTTAGTGGGGAGGATGGGAGGTTTCAGAGAAGGACAGGAGGGGTGGGCGTAGGTGGGAGGGGTGGGGCTCAGAGCCAAGGCCTCAGAGGAGGCGGAAGGCAGGGAGGCAGCTTCATTAGTCTGTCCCCAGGGGACTTGGCAGCCAGTTATTAGGCTCTCCCTAGGATGGTGAGCTTGGCGGGCGAAGGAAGAAAACAACTGTGGGAGTTGCGGGGGGTGGGCTGGGGTTGGTTCTGCCTCTTCTGGACCAGAGGACCCCTTCCTTTCATCATATGAGGGGAGGGCTGAGGTTGGGAGTCCTCCAGGGCCTAAACCTGTCACCAGGGTATAAGCCCCTCTTTGGCAGCAGGGATAGTGTCATGGGCATCTTTGGGTGCAGGCAGGGAGTTGGATTAATCCTAGGGCCCCTCCAAGGTGCACCCCCCCACCCTGGGTGCTTCTTGGCTACTCTGGTGCCTGGGCTGGGGCTGTAGTGTTTATTGGACCCTCACCCCCTGTCCTGTTTCTGAGAATCCCACCAGTTCATCCTCAGACTTGCAGTCTTGAGAATGGGTACTGTTGTTCCCATACTATAGACCCATCTCCCATATCATTTTCCTTTTTCTTGTGCAGAGATAAGTCTGTTAAGTTCCCCCAGACTTCTCTTCTCTTTCCCACCAGCCCCTTGGGCCATCAGCTTGTAGGACTTTAAAGGTCAGCAGGGAGGATCCAAGCCCTCCAGCTCAGACTCCCTGCTGAGCAGCTGCCTCCTGGATATGTCCCTGGAGTGGGGGGCTCCCAGGCTCCACAAACTCCAGCTCTTCTCATCTCCCTGCCCTGCCCTGCCACTGTGGCACCCCGTCTTGGAGACGGGCTCCACCATCTGCCTGCTAGTGCAGACCAGAGCACAAAGTCACTCCCAACCCCATTCTTCCCTGGACTCGTCACAGGCAAGCCAAACCTTCACTAGCTTTCCATTGTTTCCTTCCACTTCCTTCTCATGGCTGTGCTCTGGCTCACGCAGCTTTCCTTCTTTCCTGGAGTCTTCTCATTGGTCTCTGAGCACTTGGTTGACCCTCTGTGCTGCTTGTCTATATCTCTTTCAGCTTAAAATTCTTAGCAACTCCCCAACACCTGTGGATGAAGTCTGTATTCCTTGTCTTGGCATTCTGGGCTCCATGTGGCCTGGCCCCTACTGCAGCCTCTGCTTCCACACCCGCCTCTAACCCTTTGCGTGCTCCAGTTCCTACAATGTGTCATGTTCCCTCCCACTCTGAAGCCTTTGTTCATGCTGTTCCCTCTCCCAGGAATGCCTCGTCCCACTTCTGGTTGTTAGCCCAGCTTTTGATTCCTTCAGGAGAGGCTCCCTGAACACGTGTCCACCTTCAGCAGGTCTAGGTGTCTCTACTGTGGGTTCTCACAGCATCCCACACGCTTAGCACTCTTCACCAGAGTTGACTGCAGATCTGTTTCCTGCCCTCAGCTAGCTGTGGGAGCCTGGTGGGCCAGGGCTGGGTGTCTTGCTGGTTTTGCTCTTTCTAGCATCCAGCCCAGAGTCAGGCATATGGTAAATGCTTAAGCAGGGCTGCAGAAGAAATGAAATGTCAACCAGTCTCTCAAATGCCAACATCAGGGTCTTTTGATGTGTGTGTTAGTTTCCTATCTGTGCTGTAATAAATCGCTACAAACTCAGTAACAATGCAAATTTAGTTTCCTACAGTTCTAAAGATCAGAAATCTGATGGGGCTCAGTGTCACTGTGCCATCTTCAAAGTGTGGATGGGTCTGTATTCCTTCTGGAGGCTCTAGGGGAGAATCTGTTTCCTTGCCTTTTCCAGTTCCTGGGACCTTTTCTACTTTATTTGGCTTGTGGGCACTTTCTCCATCTTTGCAGCCAGCAGTGTTGGGCTGAGTCCTTCTCATGCTGCCATCTCTGGGGTTCTCTCTTCTGCCTCCCTCTTGTACTTTAAAGGACCCTGGTGATTACATTGAGCCCAACTGGAAAATCCAGAATAATCTCCCTATTTTAAGGTCATCTAATTAGCAACCTTAATTTCATTTGCAGTCTTAATTCCTCTTTGCTGTGTTAGATAACACCACATTCATGGGTTCCAGGGATTAGGACATGGACATCTTTGGGTGGCCACTGTCCTGCCCATCATGTTCAGGAAGAAACTGGAGAAGCCAGTGCCATGGAGGGAGAGGCACCCCTTTGTGAGAGCCTAAGAATGGACCAAGGGCAAAAAGGACAGTTGGGGTCAGAGAGGAGGATGATTTGAGGCAGGTAAGAGAGTTTTGGGAAGAGCCAGAAAGGGGTTCCTATCTGTAACAGTCAGGCCTGCAAGTGGCAGAAACCCAACAAAGCTGGCTTTTAGCACCAGGTGATTTATTGACCCATGAGACTAAAATGTCACAGGTGAGAATTCCTCCAGGTATGGCTGCCCCACACAGCCATATGTGGGACATATATGTAGACAGAGGATGTCCCACACCTCCATTTCCCTCTCCCTCTCAAATCTCCTCTCCATCCTGGCTTGACTTCATCCTCAGCCCACACAAGTGACAACATGGCAGCAGCCACTGGCACCCCCCGGTCCCCAGGTTTAAGTGAACCAGAGCACCTGCCACATCTCAGCAGGCCTCCCTGGCCCTCCTTGCCTTTCCTGGGTCTTGTGTCTAGCCTCCAACCAATAGTGGGGCCAGGGGATTGGATTTCACTCAAATCATGGGTAAAGAACAGAGGAAGAGTGGGTTCCTAGGGGAAATTCTGGGGGCTGTTTTCCCAGATGGGTGATGCTCCCTATGTTCTCTGAGGGAGGAGGGATGGGGTAGCAGAGAGAGCACTGGATTAAGAAGAGACCTGGGTCCTGATTCTGGTTCCACTGCTAACTTGCTGCTGTGTGACTTTGAGGCGAGTTACTTATTAACCTCTCTGGGCCTGGCTGTAGAATGAGGGGGTGAAGTGGGATACCCTCCAAGGGTCCTTAGCACTCAGAGGCCTTTCCCATCTGTTTAGCCCATCTGTTTTCTTGGGCGTCTCGATACCAGTAGTAAAGATCCTTAGAAAACCGGTGGTTTTTCTGTAGGGGAAATTGCACAGAGTAAAGCCAAGTTTGGGATCTTGAGGCTGGGCCAGGGAGGTGGGTGAGAGCACATGAAATGCTGGCTTCATAGGAGAACTGGGGGATTGAGCAAATGGCCAGGGACTATTGAGATTTAGGGCTTGTCTGTCACCGGGGTCAAACCTCACTCTGCTTGTGTCAAGCTTAACATATGGCCACGGCTGGGGTGATTGTATGAGCTGGCTGTGGGGAAGACTCAGTCTGAGTCCAGGCTGGGGATCGGAAGCTGGTTAGCAGTAGACGGGGCAGATGCCATCAGCTGGTGAATGGGGAACAGGCCACACGTGACTTCTCAATTGTTCTCGTCTAACATATTATGTAGTTCACTTATTATTTTGTTTCTTGTCTGCTTCCTTGGACTAGAATGTCAATTCCATGAGGACAACCACTTTCTCTGTGTTATCTCGAGCTCCTAGGACAGTGCCTAGCACATCGTAGGTGCTCAATAAACAGTTGTCTGACTGATGCAGAGATATGTGCATGCAGGTGAGACCGATGCTGTGTGCATTGGATTACCAGTTCGCCAATCTTGACACCCATTCAAACCACCTGGAGAGCTTGTAAGAACCCTGATTCCCAGGGTACAGCCCTTACTGATTGAGTTGAAATGTCTGGGGGCCCAAGCCAGGCACCGGTATTCCTAAAAAAATCCCCAAATTGTCCCACTTGCTGCAAAGTTTGAGAGGCACTCACTGTATTAGACTGCGTGAGGTGTGGGGTACGGGGGGCATGCTGCTGTGTGAGGACACACACAGCAGTTCTGGGTGGTAGGATGGAGACTTTTTGTCCTAGATCTCTATCACATTCTCCGGACACCCGCCACGGAGGTGATTACTTTGGTCTCAAAATGGATTTTGGCCGCGAGTCAAGAAGAGCTCTCGCTTCCCAGCTAAACGATGGCAAATCAATTTGAGGTCTCGGCTGGAGCTGCTGATTAGGGCTGGCAGCCAGGGAGCCCTCTGGCTGTCAGAGCCACAGCAGGACTCAGCCAGGCCTTTGAGAGGACATAGCAGGCAGGAGCTGGGGACCAGCCTTAGGGTCCAAGAGCCCAGCCTTCTCTTGTGGGGCATGGGAAAACCAGATGGGGCTGCTGTCCAGTTTGGAAGTGCAATCTCTATTTAATAAGGCAGCAATATTAATGTAATAGTGTTAGTCATCATTTATTGAGAATTTGCTATGTGCTGGGTGCTTTAATACATTTGTGGCAAAGCTGGGCCGTGCAAGTATTATAATCCCTTTGTATGGAGGCCCTGAGGGGTAAAATAATGTGTTCAAGATCAAATGGCTTCAACATAACAAGTCAGCCTTGTAGCCAGGTCTGTTTGGGAAAACCCCAATGTTTTCTCATGATGCTCTGTTGTGTGTCGGTGTACATGTCTGGACTCTGAGCTCCCATGACCATATCAGATTCAGGTTTACAAGGCAGTGCCTAGCCCAGTGTTTGGCTGTGGAGAGGTCCCCTGGGAAGAGTTTGCTGAAGGCAGAAAGGAATGAGGACATGTTTGCCAAGTGGATGGATGAATCAAGGAGTATTTGCTGACTAGGGGCTGAAGGTGGGCCGAGGTATGCGTTGTGAGTCAGGCAGCCTCCAGGATGGCCCCCAGCCCCCAGCGATCTTCCCTCCTGCTATTCATGCCCTGTAGTATCCTCCCACATTGAATCAGAGCTGGTCTGTGTGACCAATAGAATACTGCAAAAGAGATGGTGTGACCTTTGAGGCTAGGTCCTAAAAGACATCGTGTCTTCCCCTTTGCTCTCTTGGATTACTCACTCTGGAAGAAGACTAGCTGCCTTATTGTGAGGACACTTAGGGAGCCCTTTGGAGAGGGAGCCTTCTGCCAAAGAGCTGGCACCACTTTGCCAGCAGTGTGACTGAGCCATCTTGGAGGTGGATCTTCCAGCCCCATGACATCTTCAGATGAGACCACAGTCCCAGCTGACATCTCAACTGCAACTTCATGAGAGACCCCAATCCAGAACTACCCAGTGAAGCCACTCAGAAACTGGGAGAGAAAAAGAAATGTTTATTGTTCCGAGCCACTAAATTTTGGGGTAATTTTTTATGCAGCAACAGATTAACTAATACACATTGCTAAGTCTCTTTTGAACTGTGAGGGCTTCCTGGAAGAGGCAGTTGTTCCCTCCTGTCCCAGCTTCTCACTTGTGACCCCTGTCTCACAGCTTGTTTTGTATTTATTATGGGAAAAGACATGAGAGTTGGTTTTAAATCCAAGTTATCAGTTTACTAGTTGAATGACTTGAAGATTTTTTTAAAAGGCTTATTTGAAAGAGAGAGAGCAAGGGTGGGGCAGAAGGAGAGGGAGAGAGAGAATCTCAAGCAGACCCCTCACTGAGCATGGAGCCCAAAAGGGGGCTTGATCTCATGACCTGAGCTGAAATCAAGGGTTGGACGCTCAACTGACTGAGCCACCCAGCCGCCCCTGGATGACTTGAGGATTCTTATTGAAATTAACTCTTCTTCTTATCCGTTTCAGTCCTTCTCTCTCTTCCCCTGGTATCCTCTTCTTGTTTGTCTTCATCGGTCTTGCCAAAGTAATAGTAGCATTTTGGGGGCGCCTGGGTAGCTCAGTGGGTTAAGCCTCTGCCTTTGGCTCAGGTCATGATCTCAGGGTCCTGGAATCGAGCCCCACATTGGGCTCTCTGCTCAACGGGAAGCCTGCTTCCCTATCTCCCTCTGTCTGCCTCTGCCTACTTGTGGTCTCTCTCTCTGTCAAATAAATAAATAAAATCTTTTTTAAAAAAGTAGCATTTTGTAGCAATGGCTGTCATTGTTTAAGTACTTGTTATGTGCTAGGCACTGTGCTAGGAGATCTGCAGACATTATTTTATTTAGTTCCCTTAATGCCTCCAGGGGTGGTGATGGGGGGAATTAGGTATTATTATAGTCTTTTATTTTATTTTTATTTTAATTCCAGTATAGATAACATACAGTATATACTCATTTGTTTTAAAGAGATAAGGAAACCAAGATCCAGAGACTCATACGTCCAAGACCAGTCAGAAGGAATCAAAATTCCAAGCCAGCGTTGTCTGAAAACCAAAGCCTATACTCCTGCCCACTGTATGCCTCTACTTCTGAGCCCCGGTGTCGTCTTACGTAAAATGGGCAAAATCCTGACCTCACAGATTCCTGCCAGGATGAGTAGGCCTGGTGCCTTTAGAGCACCAACCGTGTTATGGCATGGCGTGGGGGCTTAGCAAGTGGAGGCTTCTTCGCTCTTCTTCCCTTATCTTCCCTTCCCTCTTATGGACTTTAAGATGGGCTACCTTAACCCTCGTATAGACAGGGTCATGGTCATTGTCTGTCACTGTAAGAGAGGCAGGGAGTTGTTGAGACCGGTGGGCCTGCCCCAGGATGGGGTGGATGCCAGAACTTGGAGTCCAAGGAGATGGTAGCACCAGCAGCTCTGGCCCTACCCACTGAGGCTTCCCTTGTGCTAGCCCTGTGCCCGGGGCGGAGAAGTGATTGCCCCAGCTCACACAGAGATGAAGGAGGGGCTGGAACTTGCATTCAAACCCAGGTCAGTGCCTGTGAAGAGGCCGTCATGTAGAGACGGCTCCAGCTGGAGAAATCCAGCTGAGAAAACATTGTCTGGGGGTAGTGAGGGGTATCAAAATATCTCTTACATCAGGCAAGAAGCCCCAATTAATTACAAGTGCTAAGTGAGTGGTCTGGAAGCAGAGTTTTGCAGTCAATTAAAGGGATGCTGGAGGAAATTTCATTAACCCCTGCCTCCTGGCAACTTTTGGTTTAGGAGAAAGAAGGCCTGTGTCTGACTGAAATGAGCTCTCCCACACTGTGGGGAATGCAAGCAGAGAGTGCCCTCTACCAAAGATGGCACAAGAGGGACTCCTGGGTTGCATAGCAGGGTGGATTCTTGACTTCCTCTGCTTTGAGGCTTGTGGTAAAGCAAGTAACTGGTCAAGCCATTGCTCCATTTGGGGGCCAGCCCATGCAAAGTACAGTTTGTGCTTTTCCTGTCCTTTTCTGGCATAGACATAGACTGGCCACCAGACTGTCCCCAGGTGCCTCAAATCCAGAAGCCCCAAAGCAAACTCTTATCTTCGCCTAAGGCCAGGCCTCACCGTCTCCAACCTTGACATTGTACCAGCTCCTTCCTGGAGCCCAGTTCCTCCTCCTCACAGCCCCAATGATCTTCCTCAATCTGCACATGTGATCATATCACACCTCTGCTCAAGACCTTTCCATGGCTCCCCATGGCGTGCAGGGAGAGCCCAAGCTCCATCTCCTGGCACCCTGGTTGATGTTTTCTGGCTTTCAACTTTTCACCAAGAATATAATAAGCTCCTGCAGACGTCCCCTCCTTCTCCTTCCCTGGCACCCAACACCCGTGTTGAACTACTTTTGTCTCCTCCATGCCTTTGCTCATTCCAGCCCCTCTGCCTAGAGTCCCACCAGGTTGACTTCTCATTTGAGACTCATTTTATATGTTGCCTCCTCCAGGGAGCCTTCCCCAAGCACCCCGATTTACCTGTATCACTGCACATGTTCAAGCAGCTAATTGGACTGTTTATCTGCCTGTTTCTTCCATTAGCAGGTAGATTCCTGGTGGAAGGGGCTGTGCGATTGGTGTTCTTGGTGTGTTGTACAGTGCCTAGCAAGTGGTGGGAGCTCAGTAAGTGCTATTTAAGAGAGGATTAGGACTGTGAGGAGAAGGCCTTCAGGACTGAAAGTGAGAAGATGCTAGCATTTCCAGACGAGGGCACAGAGCACTATGCGGTGCCACTGAGTGGAAAGGAGGGGCACGGCAGACAGAGGAGAAGCATCTGAGTGTCTGGGGCTGGATTATTTACTGAGGGAGGGACCTGCATCTTGGGAAGACAGTGCCTGGCCTGCTGAAAGAACACGCATGGACTTCCAGGGAAGCCCAAATCCCTCATGCTCCATTTCTATCCAATCTCCAGCCTTGGAAGGCCCTCAGACCCCAGCCCCTGGCTCTGGGAATGGCCTTGGTCTCACAGAAACCTGGGGGGAGCCCACTGTTGGCCCTTATTCTGCTCTGACATACTTCTTCCATGACTTGGGACCCTGCGGTAGATGAGATTTGGTTCTGGCCTCTCTGAGGCCGTGCTCAACTCCTGCTTCTTTGTAGGGAAGAGGGGAGTTGCCTTAGTCTCTGAGGGGGCAGACCCTAAGATGTCCTCCAGTGATCCCTGCATTGCTATTCACATCCTTGTGTAACCCTCTCCCTATAGGCGTGGGCAGGGTCTATGACTTCTAAGCAATAGAATATGGCAAAAGTGGTGGGATGTCACTTTCCCAATCAGGTTACATAACACTGAGGCTTCTGTCTTACCAGCCGGGGCTCTCTGTTGCCTTCTTGGCTTGCACACTTTGATGAGGAAAGCTCCCCTGCTCTGGGCTGCCCTAATAGAGGGTCCCACGTAGTGAGAAACAAAGAAAGCCTCTGGCCAATAGCCAGCCAGGGATTGAGACCTTCAATTCAACAGAAACTAAATCTTGGCAACAATCACATGACCTTGGCAGTGGTCCTTACCATCAGTTGAGACCTCAACCCTGGCCTGCAGCTTGGCCAGAGACCCTGAAGCAGAGGCGCCAGCTCAGCTGTGCCTGGCCTCCCATGAGAAACTGTGAGATAATAAACATGTGTTGCTTTAAGGCACCAAGTTTGTGGTAATTTGTTATGCAGCAGTGGATAACTAACACAGCCTCCTTTTGCACACTGAGCTCCCTCCCCTGACTCTAAGAGTCTAGGAGACTACCCTTAGTGCACTAGCACAGAGTGTTGGGCAGATCTGAGAGAAAGGCAGGATGGGTGATGTTAGGGCATAGGAGAGAGAGGGGTCGGGTTCTGCCTCCCCTCCCCCTACCAGCCAGTAGGTGCAGAGAGCTAGAGGAAAAGTGACTGTGGCCACCAAGAAGAGACGGAGATTGATCACGTGGACCCTGAGTCAGCATTGGGGTTCCTGAGGACCCACCACAGGCTAGACTCTGCAGTGGGTACTGGGAGGCATCTGGGCACCAGCCAGCAAGGCACCCATATTGCTCCCAAGTTAGAGGGAGACATTGCAGCGACATAATTTGCAGTAGCATTTGCAAGGTGCCATTCATTGAATGCTTGGCACGCAGTGCTGAGAGTGTGAGTGCGTGACCCCATTTATCCTCACAACTGTGGAGGTCAGAACAATTATTATCCCATTTTACTTGCAAGCAAACACTCAGAGGGGTTAAGTGGCTTGTTCAAGATCACTCTGCTGGGTGACAGAACCCACCAGCAAACCCAGTGCTGTCTGGGTACCCGGCTGTGGTGCTCTGTGTGGTGAACACAGCAACCAACTGCTGAGGGCAGGGGGCTGGGGGCTGTGTCGTGGGTGCTTCATACAGTAGGTGACATTTTAGCTGGATCTTGAGAAGTTCAAGTATACTAGGTGGGGGGAGGGTACCGTTCATTTCAGGCAGGGGGGACAGAATCTATAAACATGAAACAGCAGGGTGTGTGTGAGGGTGGGGGGGCCTGGCTCTGAGTTGGTTGGGTCTGACCTAGAAGGTTGGGGTCATATCATACAGGGCCATTTTGACGATTTTGATGTTACCCTATAGGCAGGTATTTTCCTACAGACCACTGAAGGGTGTTGGGTAAGGGATTGACATGGTTAAATTTGTGTTTTGATGAGTCTTCTAGGTGGGGTGGGGTGGTAGGGAGAGGATGGACAGAGGGAAGGTGTGGAAGCTGGGAGACCAGTGTGTGAGGAACGGGAGGTGCCTAGCCAGGTAGAGAAAACATGAAGCCCAGCTTAAGGCAGGACATTGGAGGCAGCCAAGGCTGAAAGGGATTCTGGTCTTGTCCTGACTCAACCAGGCCTGGGAAGTGTCTGTGTCCAGGAGCAGTGCTGAGTGGCATCCTGTCTGTGTGTCCCCAGCTCCCACACATGGCCTGGCAGATGTGAGGAACTCCCTGTGTTGGTGGGATGACCAGTGACAGACCTTTGCCCATCTGTGGGATTTGCTTCATGTTGGTATGCCAATTCGCGAAGAGCTTTTGGAGAGGGATGGTCGGGGATGGACTGTGGGGTACTGCGACCAAGCTGGGACACCAGCTCCAGGGGTTCGTTGCACAGTTGACTTTGAAGGGCAGGAGGTGAGTGGTCCGGAAACTCTGGGGCCAGCCCTGACTCCGGCCTCAGTTGATTTTTGGGGTCATGTCCAGTGTGCCGGCTAGCAGTGAGGGTAAGATGGAAGGTTTTCTGGGGCCTCTTGAGCATTGTGTCTCAGCTCCCTCTCACCTCAGCTGGTGCCCCATGTCGCCCTGGTGATGCCAACAGAGAGAAGAGGACAGACAGACCAAGCGTTGCTGTACAAGGTCTTTTCTTTGTTGTCATGGTTGGTTTGGTACATCTTAGCATCTGCGTCATACAAAGGGGGGAGCAACAGCCATGGCTTTTGGTCAGGTTCAGGGGGCATGAGGGGGTGCCCCTCCCCTCCCCCCAGGCACTGACACATTTAAAGAAAGCAGAGCAACAAGGACACAGCACAGATGTAGGAAAGGGATTCCCCCGCGAGAGCAGGATGGTCGTCCTCACCTGGGTCTTACTAGGACCCCCACCCCAGGGCCAGCACAAGCACCTCCCAACCTCTCCCCAGGGAAGAAGGGGGGCGGCAGGAGCAGAGAGGGGAGTAGGGGTCACGTGGGGGGAGGCATGTCCTCAGGCCCGGGAGACATGTGTCACCTGAGCCATCTGACCCCCACCTGCCTGTCCCATCAAGGGCGTGCAGGACCCTAGGATAGAGCAGCTGGGCGCTGGGGTGGGCAGCTCTGCCAGCTAGGTGCTGGGGGCTCCCAGGGCTGGGGTTCTGCCCATTCCCTCTAGCCAGAGCCTGTAGGGCAGCTTCTTTGCCCACCAGCTGTCCCACCTGAGAGGGGCCTGGGCTGCTGAAATACTTCCGTTCACTGTCTCTCTCTCCCTCTCCCTCTGCTACTTCCCTCCCCTTCTGTGTCTCTCTCTCTTGCACACATACCCCTACTTAAGAGGGGCTCTTGACTTCCTGCTTGCCTTTGGAGGAGACCCCACACAGTTTTGCCAATAAGGACACCTTCCAGGAGCTGAGGCTGTCCATGTGTATGAGTCCTGGCTCACTGCCCACACCCGGCCTGGGTGATCCAGAGAAGCCTTCTCCCTCCTCTCTGCCGGTGAGCTCCCAGGTACGCAAGTGTGGCCGTGGCCTTCCCTGGCGACCGCGCATGCCCACATCAGGTGCTGCCCTCTCCCTTGCATCTCATTGTTTTCGCCATATACAAACGATCGCTCCTTCTTACTTCCCTAGCTGGAGAGTGCCTCCCTGATATGTTGTAAGTGTGTACTGAATTCTGGGACTGCTCCCCCCTTCCTAGTCTCCAAAGTATATCACATGCAAACCGCCCCATTTTTATGTGTGGCACACTCATGCCCCTCCCATCCAGTGGGTCATACACACCTCCCACCCCAGGTACCTCATGTGAACATCCCTTCCCTGCTGGAGCACACCCCACACATATCTTGTTCCCCCTCTCCCTCCACGTGTGTGTGTTGCACACAACATCTTCACTGGGTCACATGTTAGCTTCCTCCCACAGTCAGGTCTGTATGAGGAATGACAGTCATCATGTCCCCCTGGACCTGACAGTGATCTCCGGGCAATGGTTGGAGGCAGGTATGCCCCATGCTGAAATTTTCCCTTGCTCCCACTTCCAGGAAGACCTCTAGTCCTGCTTCTCAGGAGTAGGCCTGAGGAGTCTGGAGGAGTCTAGGCTGTGCACCAGGTTAATCCAGCCAGCCTGGAGGGTACTCATATATGGGGAAACCCTGAGCCTGCTCCGGGGGTGCAGACGGACCATGGAGACCACCAGAGACATCCTCTGAGGGTCCCAGAATATCTGGCATGGCTGTATTCCCCTGCTCACCTGAAGCTTCCTGAGGCTCAGTCTCTGCTGCTCCTCTGCCACGCTCTGTGCCCTGGCACTACCTTTGAGATCTGTGGGCCCCTGTCAAGGGGGAGACCGTTTTGAACACTTGGGATCCACATCTGTGCCTGGGTGGGGCTCAAATTCAGGGTCTGGGGAGGCCTGGGGCCCCTGGACTGGGCCCTGGCTGTCTCTGTCCCAGGACCCCAAGGACTCTAGAGAATGACCATCCTGCCCAGGAAAAGAGACACAGACAAGCAGACAATAGGGGTGCGAGGTGGCTCCCCATCACGGACACAGGCACAGACACAGGCCCCCTGGATGGGGGGGCAGGACACAAGGGCACAGGGGAGGGGGCGGGGGAGAAGGGCGAATCCAGGGAGCTGGAGCTGCTGAAGCCCCACTCCCTAGAGAAGGGACAGACCAGGGGATTTTTCTGGTTCCCTAAACATATGGATTGTTTTGTCTCGTCTTTAAAGTATTGCAGTCTAACTGATATGGCTTTAACTATTAGAAACGGACGGAGAAGACACATGTCTGTCTCTGAAATAAAAGCTTAAATCCACTAACATGGAAAACCTGCAGAATGCAAACGGGTCAATGGGGCAGGAGCTTCGGGAGAAGGCAAGTCGCCCCCTCTTTGGACCCTGCTTTTGGGGTAGGCCCTGGTGGGGGCCCAGCATGGCTTCTTGGGGCTCTGCCAGGGTCAGTCCCAGTGGGCTTCTGAGGACCTCAGGCAGGAGCCCCCCAAGGGCGGGAGGACTCTAGGCCAAGGACAAGGTCTCCTGTTGGATGTGGCCACCCGTGACCAGTGGTTTTGGGGCCAAGAGGGGGGCATCTTACCCATGTTCGTTCTCCTCAAGCACACATTGTGCTCCCAACTGCCTATTCAGAGCCAGACACGTGCGCACGACAGTCTCAGCACATCTGACATTCTCTCAAACACGTACTTCCACCACATCTAACACATACCCTTCTCCCCAGACACACATGCCATTTTGAAAACGCATGAAGACACAAACTGACACGTGCAAACTCTACCACACCCACAAGATGGCTAGAAAACAGATAGGACACAATCTCCATTCATACACACCCCCTCAAACAAGCCCACATACACAAGGCTGCCTCCCCTACATGATCCTTATTTACCACAGAGATGTGATTAACATACACACATAATCTCAAGATGTATGTACACTCTAACCACACACCTATAGATACATTCTTAGGACATAAAATTGTTGATGCAGTCTCTGCCACACACACTCATGCGTGCATGGACACATACTTTCCTCTCTCATTTGCTCCATGGCCCCCCAGTTCTTGCACAACTGACTGAGCAGGAGGCCTTGACAGTTTGGGGTGGTGGGGGGGAACAAATGTCATTTTCACACATCCCAGAGGAGAGTTTGTTCTTGGCCAATGAGATGAATGGACAGATGCCTTCTGTCAAGTGGGAACTGGCTTCTCTCCAAAGCCTTGGGGCTTTGGCCAGGAAGGGTCGGTCCTCCTGGGGACCATGGGGCCCTGGAAGCACATGGACAGGATGGGGTGGAGAAGAGGGGTGGATAGGAATGGGGGCAGCTTGGCTATACCAATGGTGGGGTCCCATGGCATGGGCCACCGCTGCCCAATGGCTCCAAGTATTTTCTGGGGGGCCTGGGCAGCCCCTTGGCTGGGCAAACTGGACCCAGCCTGGCAGTGGGGCCCCAGGACCCAAGTGGAAGAGGGGGAAACAAGGGGGTGCTCTACCCTGGGGCCTCTCCACAGATGAATTAAAGTCCAAAGAGGATCCATTTGGAGGGATTGGCTTGGCAGGGGCTATGCCTCTTTGGGTGGGGGTTGGGAGAGAAGTGATCCTGGGCTGGGTGTCATCTCAGGGGGAGGGGAGAAGGAGAGCCCCAGCCTTCTGCTAAGACCTAGGCCTGGCCAGAATACAGCGGGGCCTCTCAGGCTGGGCCCTCACAGGGTAGGCTTACCCTGACTCCCTTCCTCAGAGCCAGGCCCCTCAACGCCCCTGCCCTGACCTGGAGGCCCACCGTGGGTCAGAGGCCAAAGGTCGGCATGCTGGGCAGGGCTGGAATGTGTCATTACTTTGGCTGGCTGGGGACAGTGGTCCTCCTGGCAGTGGGGTGCATGAAGGAATGTATGGGGGTTACCACGCTAGTATAGACCTTAGGCTTCTGGAGGGGGCCCTCGGTACCTCTGGCACTGGGTTCAACGCCCCCTACTGGGGGGAAGCTGCCCTCCCTTTTTCAAGCAACTTGAAGTGAGATGGGGGCTGGATACCCTGGGAGAAGGGGGCGCGAGGGAGTGCTGAGAGGGAGGAGTCCCTGGCCAGGGAAGGGGGCAGAGGTCAACTGAGGTTTTCCTCTTCAGAACTGAAACTTAACTGAACAAAAAGAAAAGAAAGAACCAAAGGAGAAAAAAAAAAAGGAACAAGTGGTGCGGGAACAGGGCAGGGGGGCCGGTTACTTCTTGAACATGTCCTGCAGCGGCCCCGGGAGGTATTTGAGCACCGTGTCCAGGATGCTCTCCTCCTCTTCCTCCTCTTCATCCCCGCAGCCTGCAGGGATTGCCTTCTTGGGCCGGGTCAAGCTCCCCTCGCAGGGCTGCTCCAGGGCTGCTTTCTCCTCTGCCTCCTTCTCTTCCTTCTTCTTCAGCCCGTACTGGGGAGGAGGAAGGCAGACATGAGCATGAGTGGGGTAAGGAGAGAGCTGGGTGGGTCTCAAGGTCATGCAGGCTCAGGGGGGCCACTTTTCAGTCCTCTCATCTATAAAATAGGAACAAGGATGCCTTCCTAATGGGATTATGCCTATCCTTAACAGGTGCTCCATAAAAGTCCGTGCATGGGGTTTCCTTTAAAATTAATAGCCACCCCTAATAGCTTCTCTGCTCTTCTGAAATCCCCCAAGATTTGACATCTGAACGCCCTCCCCTTGTTTGGATGACAAAACTTGATTTGGGCTCATGGGAGGCTACTTGTAGCCTTGATTTTTTGCAGTGGTGAGACTAGACACGCAGACTCAACTGTTCAGCGAAGGTGGCAGCTGCAGACCCATTAAGAGTGACATGCAGGGCGCCTGGGTGGCTCAGTGGGTTAAAGACGCTGCCTTCGGCTCAGGTCATGATCCCAGGGTCCTGGGATCGAGGCCCACATCGGGCTCTCTGCTCGGCAGGGATCCTGCTTCCTCCTCTCTCCTCTCTCTCTGCCTGCCTCTCTGCCTACTTGTAATCTCTCTCTCTGTGTCAAATAAATAAATAAAATCTTTAAAAAAAAAATATTTACATC
>LNAC01000017.1:891674-970477 GCA_002007465.1 Ailurus styani
CAAGACACTCCCCTGCCCCCCCACTCCCCCTGCTACACCCCCCTGCAGCCACCTGTCCTGGCCAGAGCTCTTAAGACCACAAGCTTGTAGCCTCAATGCACTGAGGGGAAGATGGAGGGTTCTTTAAAGCAAAACTCAAAGATCACCTGCTCAGTAAAGCCCTCTTGATTTCCTCCAGGAAGAATTGGTCACTCTCCTCTCAGGACTTCTGCCACCCCTAAACACACCCCTGTTTCAGAGGCTCTTGTTCCTCTATTTGCTTGTCTCTTGCCTGTGAGCTCCTATAGGACAGGGCCACCATCAGATCATCTTTGCAGCCCCTTAGCACCATGTCCTGGGACAGGAGTACTCAAGAAACACTGATGTATCATGTGGGTAAGGCCCCAATAGGGGATAAAGAATCCTTCATGTGAACCCAGAGGAAGAAGACTGCTGCAAAATTCCATGTAAAATTCACTTGCCAGTGCCTTGTAGATCTGAGATCCTGTGAAGAATAAGGAATCCTTTGGCCAACTTTATTCTAGAAGCCCATTTCTTTCTCTTGTGCGCCCAGATAAGAAAAGGGTCCTCCAAGAGACAGGGCAACACCACCCCCCTCACCCCGGGCTTTCCTCCTCCTCTCACATTCATTTCTCATTTTATTACTGTCTCCTAATGAGCCTCTCCATTCTGCTTGCCATCTTCTGGCTCTAAAATGCTTCCTTTAATCCAGACCAATGTGTAAGAAAATGGCTTAGGAGAGGAGGGGCCTTGCGTCAGGCCTTTGAAAGATTTGCAGGAGTTGATGCATCAATCAGGGTTATGTCGGAGTGGAGATGACTTCTGCTTCTGTAAGGGGATGGCTTTCTTCCAAGGAGGAAACAGCAAGAACTGCAGAGGGACAGGATTGGGAGAGGAAGGAGGTATGATTTTGTTCCAAAAGGAGGGGACCGTTCCTTTGCACAAATCCACAGCAGAGACCTCAAAGCAAGGGACCGCCACAGGTCAGAGGCCATTGGTAGAACCACCCTCCTCGCCTGTAGAGTCCTCTTCTATGGCTCATCTCTGTTCTCCCCTTACAGGCTATGGGGCTTAGTATAAGGAAAGTCCTTTATTTATGGCTGAGTTCTGTTTAACACTGTGTTGGGCCATCAGCATGCTTGTTTTTAATTTTTCTTCCCTTTCCTGAGGCAGACACTAATGGAGGAAGGGCAGAGGGGAGGCTGTTTGATTAGAGTGACTTAGACTTGCCACTAATGCCTGAGGGGAGTTCTGGGCAGGGAGATCTGACATGATGCCATTTCAAGACTCACAATCCTCCTCCACTCTCTCCTTCTCCCTCCTTTCTCCCTGTTCTTCTAGAACAGAAGCTCAGTGAATGGGACCTGGCTGGCAGCACTCTAGTTACAATTGGGGTTTTTCCACAATGGCCATTATCTTTAACATGAACATCAACCAAGCTGGGCTAAAAATCCAACTATCTTTCAGAAAAATACTGAGCTCAGTTCTGGACACTGTACTTTAAGATGGGTTTAATAAGCTTGTGTATGTTTAGAAGAAAAGGTTGGTTTGATGGTGGGTGTCTGAAAATCAGGTCAAATGAAGGAGAGTTGAAGGATTTGAAGATGTTTCACCGGAGGGGAAGACGCTGAAGGGGCAAGCCTTGCTCAGTTTGTAATTCCAGCACTTAGCATGGTGCCTGGCAGAGCTGGTGCTAAGGAAATGCTTGTTGGATGAATGAATGACCACTGCAATGAAAGAGGAGTACTCTTGTTTTTACCAGCTCTGAAGACAGAATTAGGGCAATGGGGTAAAGGTAAAGGGAGGCAGACAGAAGCTCTACAAGGAAGAATCTTCCCTCAATTGGAGCTGTCCAGCCATAGAATGGACTGCCTCATATTAGGTAGTGAGTTCCCCGTCCCCTGGAAAATGACAGCTGGGTGGCAGGTGACAGCTAATGCCCTCTTTGAACTCAAGCTTCTGTGAGTCTATAAAAAATTGTATGAGCTGACATGAATCATGTCTAGCTGCAGAAAATCTTACTGGTGAATAAAAGGACAACTCAGACAAACCTTGTTGGCTTCATCCCGTTGAATGATTAGGGGTAAATCAGGGCATTGTAGCCACTGATGCTTTCCTTTGAAGAAAGATGATGGAGAGCTGAGTACTTGCTCCCTGTTCACTCTTGCCAGCCTAGACATGGTTCCTAAATACTGTCCATGTAGAAAAGTCACTAAATATTTTAGCCATTTCCTAATGATTATAATACTACTAATCATAGCAACCATCAGGCCCCCATTATGTCTCAGGTGCTTAGCATAAATTACATTCTCTCCTTTAGTTCACACAAACCTCTATTTCCAAGATGGGGAAGTCTATCCCCTGGGAGATACAGTGAGTCTTTGGCATAGCCAGAATTCCAGCCCAGGCCTGCCTGACGCTGAGCTCTGGGTCCTTTCACCCCCCTGGGCTGCTTCTCTTCTGACACATCCCACAGCCTATGGAAATGTAACTTTTGCTCTGCAGATTTTTTTTTTTTACGTTGACATTTATCATCTTCCCTGTTCTCTAGTTTCTCAAAAAAAAAAAAACAAAAAACCCAAACCTGCTTTGAATTCATACCCAGGTTGGGGTCCTCATGTCATGTGGGTTGTCAACATCTCCTTCATCTCCTGAATCTCTAATCCAGCCGCTGTGAGTCCCCCCTCCCCCAGCCAGCCTGCTCTTTAGACAGCTTCTAAGAGTCACCTGGTAAAATATGGATGTGGCTCTGCTAAAGGTGTCTTACCCTGGCTCGGGCTGAATCTCCACTTCTATTTATAAGCCCTGTGGTGTGGGGCAGGGGGCCAAATTTGAACAGATTTTTAAAATTATATGTACATGCCTTGAATGTTCACTAGGAAACCAATCAAGAGAGCTAATGTCAGTACTTTGTGTGAGGATCGAGGAACAGTGTGTGAAGAATGACAACTGTCAGAGCCCATAAATGCGGTGATCAGTGAGAATGGCGTTTGTCCTAAGGTCAGCCCATTTTCGCGCTGCACTTGCCTCCATCCAGAGGGCACTCTGGATGCCGTGCGGGGATGTGAGGAAGCACCCGCTGGCTGGGCTGACCTCAGCTGGGAGTGGAGCTGGGGGTTGCAGAGATGCATCTGAACCTGCCATTCTACCCTGAGCCTGGGGGGGCAGAGTTGGTCTTGGTTTGAGGGGGTGGCCCGTGTGCCAGAGGCAGAAACAAAACTGTGGGGGTGGTGCACAGGGGAGGCCTCCAGGCCACCTTGCTCATCTGATGAGCACCTCCCTTCTCGTCACTGATAATGGCGAGGTGCCACGGGCAGGATGTGAGCCTGTCTCCTTCAACGTGGAGTGGCAGTGTGAAGGTACATCCGTTGGTGTGCAGTGGGGCCTGTGCGTGTGTGCCCACCGGGATGGGGCCATGCAGGGGGCAGTAGGAGGCATCCACATGGAGGGATGCAGGTGCTCGTAGGGCAGGTGTAGGTCTGTTGCCATGCGATTCCCAGCATGGGGTGGTGTCTCCCTCCTGATGTGGAGGATCTCCGACGTGACTGTATCACCAGGTGTAAAGCCAAGTGGGCTATAGGTACAGTGGAATGTGTTGCTAGCTTTTTGTGATGGTTGGGTGTCAGGCAGAGTTGCCACCAAGCACGGAGGGTGCCATTACTGTGGCAGCTGCCAAGGCTCAGGACATGTCACCATTTCTGTGTGATGGTGTATGTCTAAGTGTCACTGTCAACGAGAGATGACACAGGGGATAGGGTGTTACCATCAGGATGACCACCATTGGCAGCAAGGGTACAGGTGTAAGTGTGTCACAGTGGACCGGCACATGTGTCACTGTCATTGGTGGGACAGAAGGGATGTGTGTGTGTGCAGCCAGGAGTGTGTCATCACCACTGCGCCAGCATAAATGTGTCACTGAGTGTGACTGATTCCTCCTTTTCCATTTCTTCCCCCCACCAGGAGGGCCCTTGACAACCCAACCTGCTAGCTCCAGCCCCACCTGGGAAGCTGTATAAACCTTTGAATTCTCTGTTATCCACTTTTGTTTCCAAGAAAGAGAGTTCCAGGCTCCCCATCTGAACCCTGACTCATTGGCGTGGCACAGAGTGTGTGTGGGAATCCCCCCAGGAGCCCCTCTCTATCCCAGAGCCCTGCCCCCAACTTGGAGCCCCTCCCCAGCCCAGCATCTTCCTACCAGCTCCTCAGAGGTCCTTTGCCACCCTTCATCCCATCCCCACCCTCCCAGATCCAGGCAGTCATTAGCATGTCAAAGCAGTCCTCTTGCAGCCCACGCGGTGTACCCTGGGATATCCCCACACAGTTAGCTCCCTCTCATCTTGAGCTTTCTTGAAACCTTACATTTTCATGTCTGCCACACCAGTCTGTGGTTCCCCTACCATCCGGCACAGGGAGGATGCTTTAGGGATAAATCCTTCCTCCCTTGCCTGGTTCTTTTTCAAGCTCTCTGCTGGGACTTCTGCCTCCCCTCCTCCAATCTAAGCCCCTCTGATGCTCTAGGATGTGGTTGGACCACGCTTTCCATCAGGAATTCTTCCTGATGATCCTAGATGCTCATGTCAACCCAGAGCCAGACAGTGCCTCCCACCAAGCCTCCTCATCGGAGTCCTAGCCCTGGACTTGCTCAGGTACAATAGGGGGAGCATCAGAGTTTACCCCATGTCCTCAGGAAGTCCCCCTTCCAGAAAGTCCCTCCAACCTTGTGTCATTTGGTCCCTTTTTCCCTTCCCTATGTGAAGCCCATGCTCAGAAAGATAGTTTTTACATCTTAGAATCCTCTTCTTAGGCACATGAAAACAGAATAACAGAGTGCCAGAATACTAGAGTCATAAGCAAGACCTTCCTAGGATAATATTTAGAATCACAGAATCTAGAATAACAGGCTCTCTAAACACTGTATAGCCAAGAGTGGCCCACTCTTCCTCAGAGCCTCTGGGGTGGGAGACTTGTTAAAAAAGATTTTGGGGCCTCTTCCCATGTGGACTGAACCAAAATCTCTGAGCTGGGATCCCAGGACTTTGCATCAGTAAAGCCCCCAGGTGGTTTGAATACACACCCACTAGTTGAAAAATCCTTGCCTTGGGCCACTGAAATCTGAGACTCATGTGATTCTGGGCTGTGGTCTTATAGAAGAAAAATACTGAATCATGAAATCATAGAATATTTGAGGATTCACAGAAGCTTGGATTCAACTAATTACACACATTCGCTCACAACTCTAGGATTTTAAAGTCCATGAATCTTAACGCCTAGAAATCAGGGAGTTGGAAGTGACCCTGGAGTGTGATTTTGTTCCTGTTCTAGGAGGAACTTTTCCTTTTCAGCCTCATCACTCCTTTTGGAATGCAAGGCTTTTTCCCCTGTCCCTTGCAGGGCTGCCTCCACGGTGTCGCCTACATTTGTGAAGATAAATGTTCTTTCCATCTTGGTGCAAAGGCAGCTGGCAGAACCCCTGCATTTATGGAGTGAGCGAGTTGGAAATGACTTCTACTTTCCATTTAGGACCAGCACACCCTGGCCCACAAAACAGATCTTGCTCTTTGATAAAATGAATCGGAGAGGACATTATTGTTTCATATTTGAGGAACGCAGACAAGACAACAGGTTAATAAGCTCATGGAGCTTCTGGTCAAGGAAATAAAAGAGAGAGAGAGAACGCCGATGGATAGTAGAATGCTATTTGGAGATTGATGGGCGTGTGTGTGTGTGTGTGTGTGTTTGGAGGGGAGTGGAGTGGAGAGAGGAAATTAAGCATGCATAAGAAATCAACAATGAAAAGTACATTTCTGGTCATCTACCCCAGCGTTTCCAATTTATAAGCAGGGAAACAGAGACCTGGAAAAAGGAGGGGCCTTTTTTTAATGCCACACAGCCAGTTAGGGAAACTCCTAACTCCGAGGCAAGTATTCCTTCTTAGTCACAACTCAGAATACAGCTTGCACACTTCTCACAACACGTGCGGCATGCCAAGCGTTGTTGTAGGGACATTAGGGACGTCAGCCCTCTCAGCTGCGCCACAGCCCTGTGTGTCAGGTGCTCAGTCATTCGTTCATTAAACATGTGTGGAGAGCCCGTGCCACGCCAGGCACCTCCTAGGTGGACACAGATGTATAGGAAGTTTCAGAGTTTCTCTTCCCCTCGTCAGTCCACAGTGTGAGATGCATCTGCTCCATAGAGGGCTAGCGCATGGACCGGTGCACCCACTCAAGAGCCTTTCAGATCAGAGCCTCTGATGGGAAGCGCTCAGGAGCAGGCGGGGAGACATGGCCGCAGACAGTTAATGATAATACGACACACTAAGTGCTGTCTTAGTGAAGAGGCAGCTCTGGGGAGCAGAGTGAAACACACACAGCTTGCAAGCCAGATGGGATTGGAAGCCCAAAGCAGGGCAAGGACAGGGTGGCTGCCTCCCGGGGGGCCAAGTCATCTCAGGCTCCAGCCACATAGAGATGGGGTTCAAGCTCAGCAGCCCTCTGCCCTGCCCCCACCCCCCAAGCCAGACAGTGTGACTTTTCTTTGAGACTCTTTTTCCTCTCTGTGAAAGTGGGAGGATGATCCCGTCCTCACAGGGCGATTGCGAGGCTCACATAAAGACACAGATTATGAAACAGCAGCCGAGCCTCAGCAAGCATTGATTCTCTTTCCCTCCAACACCCTAGTAAGGTGGGGGTTTCCTCTGGCGTTTGGGGCAGTGGGACCATTAGACAAAACCTCCCTTTTTTGATCTTGGTCAGAGAACTCTGCCTCACGATTACCTTGAGTCTGAGTTGGAATGAGAAAGAACAGAATTTGAAGCTTAGAGGAAAATAGGAGAGATGTTTCTTCTACCTCTTCACCCCTTCTCTGGGCTTCTTCCCCTCCTGTGTGGCGCACGAGGGACCGGGATAAGGTGTTCCCAAATGGGAACAACCTGAAGGAAGTCCAGAGGGGGCTTCGACTTCAGGCCTAAGAACAGGAGGAATTTTCCACCCACAAATCTAAAAATGGCTGCTTGGGGCCACTCAACCTCCAGTTGTTTTTTTCTGGCAGGAAACAAAATAAAACCAAACTACCTTTTATTTGGCAAACAAACAAAGGGTTGGGAGGTCTTGGGCAGATGAAGCCAGGAAAAAGCAGAAAGGGCTGAAAAGGAAGAAATTTTCATTCATGGAGCCTCTCACTGTAGAAGGGGATTCATAATCTTTATCTGATTTAGTCCCCACACCAGCGCCTCCATTACCTGAAATGTCATCACCTCTACTTCATATTCATATAGGGATATTCAGACTCAGAGAGGTTAAGCACCTTGTTTGGGTAACACAGCCGAGAAGTACTGGCATCAGTATTTGACCTTGGTGTGTCTCCACAGCTGGCCATATTTCCAGAGGGAGAATAAATGGATTTCTGGAAGCTGAGCCTGGGTCTGCAGCTTCCAGGCAACTGGTCCCAGAGTTGGGGTGACCCTGCTAGGACACCTGTATGCCACAGGCTGGTCCTTAATGGGACTGAGTGTTCCAGGTCTGAAGGTGATCAAAAGTGATGGGGGCTGTAGCTCAGGACCCCTAAATTATGCCCTGTGGATTTACATAAGAAATCTCCTATTGTGGCAGCCCTTTGCTCACTTCTGCTCAGTTTGGCACCATCTAGCTCATAACACCAGCTGTGTAACCACTGCTCCTGCCTCTGCTCCTGCCTTCAGACTGACTTTTTTTTTTTAAGATTTTATTTATTTATTTGAGAGAGAGAGAGTGAGGGAGAGCATGAGAGGGGAGAATGTCAGAAGGAAAAGCAGTCTCCCCACAGAGCTGGGAGACTGATGTGGGACTTGATCCCGGGACTCCAGGATCATGACCTAAGCCGAAGGCAGTCGCTTAACCAACTGAGCCACCCAAGCACCCTCAGACTGACTTTCTAATTGGCTTCCAGATCTGGAGGACAATCACAGCTGTCAAAACATGGGTCTGACTGTATCACTTCCATGCTTCGCACATGTAATGGTCACAGCTTATTTTGCCACCTAGCACCCACTCCTCCTTCACGTGGCACCAGGTTTGGAAGAGCCAAGGTGCCAATTTTATTTGAACCCATGGGCGAATCACATGACTGGGACTGAGCCAATCAGCCCAGATGGTCTCCCTGACCCCCCAGATCAGTTCAGCAATAGGCGCAGGACCAAAGTCAGATTAGTCAGGGCCAGAGAGACTCAATTCTGGGACTTTGATTGAACTAAGGCAAATGGACCCTCCTTTGGGGTCCATTGTGATGTGAACTGAAGTTCTCAGGAGCCACCACATGGAGCCTCAGGATGGGGACCAGCTTAGAGCCAGCAGAGTCCAGAGAAGGACAGCGGGGAAACTTAGCCTGGTGGCATGGTTTACACCTTGGATCAAGCTGTACCTGCCACTCTCCTAGGTCTTGCCATTTTTATGAGCCAATAACTACCCCTTCCTCTTTGTTCTTTAGAGCTACTTTGCTTTTTTCTTTACATGCAACCAGAAGGATCTTAACTATTTTTGAGGCAAAAGTCCTTTGATGTCTTCCTGTTGCCTTCAGGAGAAAGTTCGGGCCCTTTAAGTTGGCTTTTAAGGTCATCCGTGATCTGACCCTGACCTCTGTCTTCAGCTACCTATGTTCCATGTTGTCCCTGGACATGCTGTCACCTGGTGTTTCTGAGCATTTGCCCATGCTGTTTGCTCCTGGAGGAATGGCCTTGTCTGCTCTGCTCTTACCAAGTGTGGTTAGCCTCTATGTTGACCATCATGGCTCAGCTAAAGCATAAAGAAACCCCTCCTGGGATACAGGATTGGAAGAAGTTTCCTGTGTGCTCCCACATGGCCCTTTACCTTGTAGCACCAACGAAACTCCACGTGACACTTAAGGTTGGTTTCCTTGTCTGCCTTCCTCCCTAGATTATGGGATCTTCAAAGATGGAGACTCCTTGAGGATGAGGGGTACATTCACTCAGCAAATACATAGTGAGCATCTACTACATGTCAGAGACCCCTCTGGGGATACAACAGTGAAAAAAATACACAAATTTCCATCTCTTGTCTGGCAGGGGGAGCAGACGCTGATTGAGGAAATCACTTGGGGCCTGTGTCATTTCAGAGAGTGGTGTAGGAGACAAGGGGATGCCTGCTTCCTGTCTCTAGTCCTGGAGCCTCAAGGAGAGCCAGGCTCAAAACAGGCCCTCAGGAAGTGACCATTTAATGAATGAATAAGGAACATCCCCAGACACCGCTGGTGGCCCTCAGCCTTTCTTTATGACTCTACCAGTAACTCCGGACTCTATCAGAACATCTTTGATAGTCATTTATTCCCTGTTTGCTGCCTACACCCCCTCTTGGGGTATAGTTATATAAATGACATTTTTTAAATGTGTATAACACTCACCTTTCCTGACGGGAGTTGAACAAGAGCCATGTTCTCTTTGACTTCATGGTGCGGCTCCATCCCTGCCTTGGTCCAGCATCGGGAAGCTCTATGCTCCTCTGCTTCACTTTGATCAAGGCTCCCACTAGCCTTCATCTTTCCAGTCCTCACTCATCTGTCTCCTCCACAGGCCTGTTGCCAATCCTTTGATCATCTCTGTGACTCTCTTCTGGGCTTTATCTGGCTCCATTAAGACGATGAAGCTTCATCCTGCTTGTGTCACTCCCACGCTCAAAAGCTTTCGATGACTCACTATTGCCTACGACATCAAGTCCAGACCCGAGAGGGCTTCCCTTGATCTGACTTCCGCCTCCCTGGCAGCCTGTTTACCACGACTGCTCTCCTACATATCGCTCATTGCTACAGAGCACTCAGTACCTCTGATGTTCATTTTATTCTTCTATTAATTTACACATCCTTGGTTGTCTCTCTCCTCGAACTGGATCGTAAGGTGTTTGAAGGCAAGAATCATGTCCTGCTCATCCCTGAGTCTCCGACATCAAACCCAAAGCCTTCTCCATTGTGAACGCTCCATAGACCTTGCCAGAGGTGAAATCTGTGTGCATCGCATGGCCCCACCTGCTTGAGGTTGAAATGGCTTTTCCTGTCCCATCAGTCTTGAGGTCCCACTCTCAGGGGCAGACTTAGTCCCCTTACTGGGGTATAGGCCACAGTAGTAATTCAGGCATCCTTGTTTAAATCTTGTACTTGTCCCCACCCCCTTTTTTGCATTCTTAGTCCATACACATAGCCCCATGATTTCCTTCTGTGTTTTGGCATCATCACTGTGGCATTTTGTCATTGGGATGTTTTCGGTGTCAGTTGCTGTATTGACATACATTTTTGGCCTGTTTGCTATCTCTTTGGAGCCCCTGTCCTCCTCTACTCTTAAGGCTCTGTGGTCTGGGTGGAGCTAACTCCATGCCCCACTTCCATGCGTGAGCATTAGACCTACAGCAGCCAATTAGAACAGTATGTAGCCACAGGGCTTGACTCAGGGATGGTAAGTGACACAGCCAAGCCAATGAGAGCCAGCCCTGGGATTTTAGCTAGAACCAGTGGGAAAGATGCTTTCTATTTCTATAGGATTTGCAGAGCTGGCAGAATGTGGGCCTGAGCAGCTGGGCTGTGTTGCCATCACCCAGGGGCCGCCTGCCAGAGGGTGATGCCAACACAGAGAAGAAGAGAGCCAAGAGGAGGAGAGGAGACAAATTTCTGATGACAGCGTGTGTGAGTGCCCAGTTCCTGATGTGCCTTTAAGCGTCATCTTCTCCTGTACTTTTCCGTTGTGTGATCAATAAAGGTTGCCTTTCTGCTTAAGTTGTTTTGAATGAAGTTTCCGTCTCTGCCACCTCAGGGAAACCTGCTGGAATCTGTGTGTCCCCTTCTGCAGAAAACGTCCGATCAAGCAGGACCTGACTCTGGAAGGACCCTTCATTTAATATTCTCATGTTCCAAAAAGGAGCTGATCCCTCCTGCTCCCGGTTCTCTGTCTCAAAGCCACCTCCTCATTGCATAGCACAGTCCCATGGTGGTGCTGATTTAAGGGGGACAAAGGGCTCACATTGTGGGTCCCTACTCAAAGCTTTGCCCGAGCTCAAATTTCATATCCACAGATCCCAGTTCATGTATCCATAGCCCCACAAAAATGCACGCTTTTTTTTTTTTTTCCCAACAGCTCTGCAGTTTCACCCTTGAGTGGCATCAGCGTTCTTGGGTGGGTGCCATCCGTTCCTGGCAATTTGTCTGCATCTTGTTTGTCAATTGGAGTTGGAACATTTGCCCGCCAGAGCACTGCCTTTGGTGCCCCTACTTCCAAAAGACAGTTTGGGAGCAGGAATTGCCCTGAGGTCCTCCTCAGTCACGGTTGAGGCTGAGGCTCTCAGATGTTCTGGATATCTTTTTTTTTTTTCATCTCAGAGCTCTCTCCCAGAGCTGTGATCATCAAGTATCTTGCTGGTCCTTTATCTGACCTGCTTTCCATGTGATGGATTTGAAAGACCTCTGATCCTGGGCCATCTCAAGGTGACTTTTCGGGGTGTCTTTGGACCACATCCTTTCAAGGCCCCACAGCTCCAGGTAGGCTTTCTAATTCTAAGTCATCCGTTTTTAAACATTTCCCAAAAGATTCCTCTCTCTTTGCAATGGCCTCTCCTTAGCTTATTGTTTTGTTTTGTTTCTCACTGTTATGGTCAGACTCTGCTGGGCTGAGGTTGGTGGGAGGAGGGTCTGTGCTACGTTGGGATGCCACCATCTCAACATGGAGATTCTAGGGTCACTGTGGTAGGAGGGGATAGCTGGAGTGTCACAGAGGTCCCCGCAGCCCCAGCTGGGAGGTGATCTTGCAGGCTCGCCTCTGTTTGCTCCTCCAGATCCACTCCCCTTACCATATCTGCGCCCCGAAGGCTGGCCTGTGTGGACCACTCAACAGGTTCCCTTTGTCCTCTGGTTGGCTTCTGGTTGGGTTCTATCAGTGGGAGGTCCTGGCAGGGTTTGGAGGCAGGAGGACAACAGGATCAGAGTGTCCCTCGGCTGAAGGCCACTGCTCCTGGCAGCAGTCTTTCCTACACAGGTCCCCTCTGCAGGTCTGGCAACAACTCCCTCCCTCCTTGTCCTCAGGCTTAGAGGTGGTGATGGCTCTGCACTAAGGCTGGCCCTGGAGAACTGTACTGTCCCTTGTGAAATCTGCTTCTTCTGCCCACCCCTTTGTGAAGCTCTGCTCAAATGGCCCACACAGAACATTCCATGTTTCCTGCCAGGATTCTCACTGATCTCGACACTTCTGCTCGCCATTCACAGGCCAGATCTAGTGCCTCGGGCCAGCAGATGGCAAGGGGCTAGGGAGTGCGGAGCTGCTTGTGCTCAGGGAGAGAGTTAGGACAGGTGTGGGCATGGACTGGCCATCTCCACCACAGGCAGACAGCTCCCACTCGTCGGCTTGGAGCCCTCTGGGGGCCCGCTAAATTCTTTCCTATGGCATACTGCTCTTCAGAGCTCCTCTCCTGGGGCGTGGCAGAAGGCAAGGAACTCCTGCACCGACTTGCTTGGGTTTTCACTGTGTGACTTTGGACAAGCCAACCTCCCTCTCTGAGACTACGTTTCCTCATTTGCAAAAGGATATTGCACTTCCGTGGCGTGCAGGGCTTAGATGGTGCAGACAGGCCCTGATACACCAGAGGCTTGCAAGAAATGGCAGCTGGAATTAACCATTACAACCATGTCTTGGACAGATCAGCATCCATACACTCATTTAACACTGTTCCTTGAGCACCTGCTCTGGGCCGGGCATGTCTTGGTGCTGGAAGACAGAGTGAACAAGACAGAGGAGGGCCCTGCCTTGCACGGTGCTTCTGGTGGGAATGGACCGGCAATGAGTGAATAAATAGAAAGATCATTCAGAGAGTGGCAAGTGCTCTGAAGAAATAAAACTGGGGGATGTGAGAAAGAAAGATGGGGCAGGGTGTCTGGGAAAGCCTCCTGGAGATGACATTTGAGCTTGACCTGAAAGAGTGGAAGAGGCCTGTGTGAAGATCTGGGGCAGAAGGTTTGGCTTCAAGGATGCTCCCCAAAGCTGGGTGAGAACTTGGCCTGTTCCTGGGACAGAATGGAGCCCAGGATGGGGGAGTGTGGGGAATGAGGGGAGGAGTGGTAGTGGTAGTACCTGAGAACAGAGAGGTGGGCTGTCCAGGTCCTGTGGGTCTTCGTCAGACAGGGGGAGGGGCCTGGATGTTATCGAACTGGAATGGGGGCCATCCGTCAGGAGCAAGCGCAACCTGCCCCGAGTGAGTCTCTGGCTGAATTCTCCTGTCTCCAGTCCCAAGTCCTCTTCCTCTGACCTCATTTGCCTAGACAACTTTTCTTTTCTTTTTTCTTTTTTCTCTTCTCTTCTCTTTTCTTTCTTTCCTTCCCCTTTTTATTCTTTTAAAGTAGGCTCCACACTGGAGCCCAACATGGAGCCTGAACTCAGCACCTTGAGATCATGACCTGAGCTGAGATCAAGAGTTGGGCACTTAACTGACTGAGCCACCCAGACACCCCAAAAATTTCTTTAACAAATTGCCATTTTGGGAGAACTAAGAGCCTCTGTCAAAGATCCAGGCATGTTCCTCCCTCAATTCTAGGGAAACCGGGGCCCACCGCCCGGGGGGGGGGGTCCCGCCCTGATCCACCCGAGGGAGACCACAGCCACACCCCTCCCACCCTGAGAACCTGTTGTGCTCCTGGCGCCTCGGGCCCTGCGCATGCGCTATCTCCTTTCCCGGCCCCATCTCCCCGGAGGCTGCTGTTAGCATCTCGGTTCTGTAGATGAGGAAACTGAGGACCCAGCATCTCCCACTCCCTGCTCACCTCAGGACGTGGCTCCCTCCTCCCGCAGCAGCCCACACGGCACCCTGTAAATAACTGCATGTTCCCAACACCTCTCCTCCTTCTCCTTGGAAACCTGCTTTCTCTTTGGACTCCGGCTGCCGGGCTGTGAGATTCCCCGCTTGGCTCAGTGTGGAGCCTGGCGGCAACGTGCCTCTGTAGGCCTGGGCGGGCAGGCGCCTTCGTTCACTAGCTGGGTGACTTTAGGTAGGTCACTTCACCTCTCTGAGCCTCAGTTTCCTCCCCGGAAGTGCAGGGGGAGATAGTAGCTCACTACCGTGATGGAGATTAGATGAGGACTTGTACACAGGTGCCTGGCTAAGTGTGGAACACACTCAGTGCCTAATGAAAATGTTTCCTCTTTTCTTCCTTCTCTTGCTCTCCTTTCCCTCTTTTCCTTCCCTAATCCATTCTGCCTCCTAGCTGTTTTGGGGGGAGGTCGGGGTCCACATACTGGGATGCCTGTGGGGTTAGGCAGGTGACAGAGAGGGGTCGCTGCTGGACTCCTTGTAAGGCCATAGGACAAAGCCATGTTTTGGAGCAGACCTTCACAGAGCTTGTAAGCTGAGGGAGGCTGGTCCCAGAGAAGATGTGGCCTGGGTTGTCCAGGGATCTCTGATGCCTCCTCCTAAGGGCTCTCCCAGATTGCAGGACCCACTTACTTAGATTTCCTGCTGAACCAGACTTTCATATTTACATTTCATTTCACCAAGTGGAAGGGAGAAGTCAAATGTGGCCTTTCCCTGGCTTTTGATAGATCTTCTGGGAGGAATGGGAAGGGGCTTTACCTGTGGGGAAGGGTGAATCAATGTGACCCCTGATGTCCAGAGCCTGTGCAATGATGATAGTAATAGGAGCTCACTTCACCGAGCTACTTTGTGCTATGCGCTCTCTCTATATTACCTTGTTTAAGCTGTCCAACAATCTTATGAAGTGAGGAATTACTTTTATGCCCATTTCACAGATGAGGAAAGAGGTAGAGAGAGGACAAGGAATCTTGTCAAGGTCACACAACTTGAAGGTGCCATTGAAGATTTGCATCCACGCTGTCTGGCCCTGGAGTCTGCACTCACCTCTCTGCTCTTCTGGGACCTGGAGGTCAGAATGGGAGATGGGGCTCACTTCTTGGCTGGGTGTAGGCTGAGGAGACCCTAAGTGGTCATTCGGCACTCTCAGTGTGTCACCGACTGCTGTGTCATGGTCACCCTATGTGTGTCTCTGCATACTTGCTATGGTGGACATACGTTATCTTAGTTTGCCTATAGCCTCTCTTCTGTACAGCAGCTTCATATTCCTTTGGTGATCTACCCTTCCCTTATTCTCTGGCCGTGTGGTTTGGGTGGAGTCTCCAATCCTCTTTCGTTCAAGTTCTAGGAATTGGTGCATAACCCAGACCTAGGATGAAGGTATGGACATGTGACTTGAGATGGTTCAGTAAGACTTAGCATGGAAATTGTTCTAGAAATGTTAGAAAAATTCTTCTTCTGTTGGAGTTACTGAGCAAAGAAAGTGTGAGCCTGGAGCTGCAAGGTCACAGTGTGAAAGGAGCCTGCATAGGGGGAAGCCAAGCCAGATAGAAACAGAACTGATAAGAGAGGCACTGAGCCCTGAGGATATTGCATGACTCCTGGATCAAGCTCTTCCTGAAATCCAAAATGTGCCCTTGAGTTTTTTAGTTATACTAACTAATACAACCCCTTTTTGCCCTTAAGGCATTTTGATTGCTTTTCCTATCACCTGCATCTAAAATGGGGTCAGCTGGCATCATGCTAACTACTCCATGTATGTTATTACATTTAATCCAGTGAGGTAGTTGATATGGTGCCCATTAGGCAGATGAGGGAATTGAGGTTCCAATAGACTTATATTGGTTAAGGTGTGACAGGTAGTACATGACAGAGCAAGGATTAGACCCCAGGCATTTTGACTCTAGACTGCAGCTGGATGACTTTGCTCCTCCTACCGGAGGCTAGTTTTACCCCCACACCCCCCTTCCCCTGCCCAGTACCTCTTGTAATACCTCCTCTCTGGGTCACATCCAACTGATCCCCCTGCTTCTGCTCTCATCCCCTTTAATCCCTGCTTCCTCAGAAACCTTCCCTGGCTATACCCTCAGACTAAGCTCTGTTTCCTGGTAGACACTTTTATGGCACAAGGTACTTTTCTTCTTAGCTCGACTGAACTTCAATAATGATTTGTTCCAGTTTTATCCCTTCTACCGGGTGGGAGTCCCACAGGGGCAAAGATGACGTCTGTTTGCCCATTGTTGCAGCGTTGAAGCCTGGCCCAGTGCCTGGCCCATGGTGGGCACCTGGTAAATGTTTGCTGAATAAATGAAGTGTGCAGGTTTTTTGCTCCCACTGCGGCCCTGCATCTTTGTACACCTGTTTGGCTGCAGTGTTGTGTCATTCTGACACTGCAGAATTCGCTTGTGTTCTGCTGTATGGTGATCTTGGATGCTTCTTATCTTTGTGGAAATACAGACAGATGGTTTTCCCAACTAGGCAGGGAGTTCTTTGAAGACCGGGACAGGGTCTCCGACCATCATCCCTTGATAATAGTAATAATACCAACAATGATACAAGGAATAATACTAATTAGGAGAACTTACCATCTACCAGGCACAGCCCTGAGGGCTGTACACGCACGACCTTAGTGAATCTTGATCTCAACGGTATGCAAAGGGACTATTATGACCCCATTATACTTATAGGCAAACTAAGGCCAAGAGAGGTTCTGTGGTTTCATCTGCTCCAAAGGGGGTCTGCTTCATGCAATCAAAAGAGAACTTGTCTTTCCAGTGACTTTCATTGGGGACTGCCAGGCTGGGTTGGAATGCAGCAAGAATAGCATAAAGGCTAAAGGAGAGCTAGAAGGTTGACCCAGCTGGTGGAGGTCTGGCTGTGCCCTGCTGAAAGGAAGAGTCTTTGTGGCGAGGGTCAAAGGAGGGACAAGCAGGAAAGAGAGGAACCCTCAGGGTGAAGGAGCAAGGGTAGAGGGAGGGGAGAGCCCAGGAATTTTGGAGAAAGGGCACCAAGCATGAAGCTGGAAGAGTCTGGGCTCCTACCCTGGTTTAGTACTTCCTGGCTGTGTGACTGGAGGCAAGGCACTGTACCTCTCTGAGCCCACTGCAGTTAGCCTTGACCTAACAGTGCCTGACGAAGAGTAACAACTACTGTGTACATGGTGGAGGCTACAGGTCAAGACTGCTGCCGTGCCTCAGCTGCATGAACTTGGCTCATCTCTTTCTCGGCCACCTGAGGAAGAGGGCCCCAGGATGATCCCGTTCGGCAGAGAAGGAGACTAGGTAGGCCAGGGCAGCCATTTGCTCAGGGTCACTTAGCACGTGCAAGGCAGCTGGGTTTGAGTTCTGGCTCAGTGGTTCCAGAACCTCTGCCTTGTCATTCCGGTCTTCTCAAGGTTTGAACTTGGATCTCAGCGAGAAGGGGCGGGGGGGTGAGGGGGGAGGCAGCTGCTCACTTTGTACTCTTGCCTCTTTTGGCAAGTCTCTGTACCCATGCTCTTACCTTTGAGGGACAATTCCCCTTTGTCCTAGCCTGTCTCAGGGAGCAGTGGACAGACATGTGTCAGCAAGCCTGTGGCGGCCCCGGCTGGCCGTGGGGCCTGTCTGGCAGGAGACGGAAGCAGGGGCGTTGGCCCCAGGTTTCACTGTGGTGGTGCTGTGTGGGGGGCCGGTGCCAGGCCTCGCCCAGGGCGGTGGCCGGGCGGGGGGGGCGCCTCATGCATTTAAGTCGTTCTGCCGCCATTTTTGCCACATCCACACACCACCTCTGCTATTTACTTAACATTGCCCTCTAATTTCACTCACTTGCAAAAATAAAACCCTTCATTGCGTTTACTTAAAAAGGAAACCTCATCTTGCCACTTCGCACCGGAAAACCAGCGTCACTTGTTAGAAAGGAGGGTGACAGTGCACATAAACGCGGAGAAAAGGAAACGCGTGCTGATGTGCAGCTCAGTGCTCTGGAGGCCTGGCTCCCGCCCCGAGTCCGAGGCTAGCCCTCTGGTCATTGAAAGGGAGGGGGCTAATATTAGAGAGAGGGGAAGGGCCCCCTGGCACCAGCCTGAGACTTCCTTATGGGTGCATCTGAGGCACTGTAGAAGGACTGGGAAAGGGGGCTGCGTGGGTCGTGCTGTTGAATGTGGCACCTGCCGAACCACCTCCCGTCGGTCGCTGAGGTATCGAGGCTTCTGTGCTCTGGAACATGCCGGTATGCACCTGGCCTGCCCACCCTGCTCTTTCTGGGGCCAGCCTCACTTCCCCTCCCGCTTGAGCTCTCCTTGGCCTCAGCTCCACCAGCACCAAGGAAGCAAAGCCTTTGTCTCTCTGATCCTCAGTTTCCCCATCTAGAAAACAGGGATAATGAGTCCTCTTGCTGGGGCTGTTTGGAAGATTAGAGTGAGATGCTATGTGTCAAAGGACTTTGCATGGTGTCTGGCTCAGGGAGCAGGCACTTGGCCACGAGCCTTCCTGCCCTTTGATCCTGATCTCAAATTTAGAAATTCCTCTCACAGCCACATTCACCTCATTCCCTCTCTTGCAGGCTGTTTCTTTTTCACCTAGAGAGTCTGACAGCCTTGGACTCCAATCTTCTCTCCTCCATTCCCTCCAGGGTCAGATCACATCTCGAGCCTCAGTTTGCTCATCTTTAAAATGGGAACAATAGCAGCCACCTCTCCAAGTTCTAATACGAACAAGGAAATACTTTGTCATCGCTAAAGTTTTGTACACATGTATAGACTTATCTTTATGATTTGTAATTCTCTGGGACGGGAGGGTGATGGGAGTGTTTCTCGGGTTGGACCGCCTATGCCCTCAGGGGAAATTATCTGAGTTTGAGTCCACAGCAAAGTCTTCCCGAGTTCACGACAGGCTGTTTGCTGGTGTCTCTGTCGTTGAGGGGGACGGGGATGTCGTGGGCTCCAGCTGAGGCAGCTTCTGTTTTTAGCTGGAATCATTGCGGCTCAGCCCCCCATGTGGAAAAAAGGAATGTGGTGCAGAAATAGCCCGTCTCAGGGGCTGCCCAAGAGAAGGGCTTATTTTGACTCAGGAAGCTGCAGAAGCCGTGGCAACCTTGTCAAAATACATCTGCCTCTTCTTGAGCGGCCCACGGATCCTCAGACGTTCGCCAGGACCAGAAGATGCCTGCCAGACGTGCACATCTGGAGCCCGGCCGCTGGGAGCTGAGGACCACCCTGGCTTAGATTCCAACAATAACCACCTTCCAAGCACTAGAGGGCGAAAAATGGATGTCTTGTGTTGGTGGCACGAAGGGGCCCCACTTTGTCTTTAGGATTATTCATCTCTGTGGTCCCCCAGGGCTGGCCCAGGGCCTGGCAAGTTCTGGCAAGTGGAAGGGGGAATGTCCACAGCCCTTCATCTGGGGAACTTGCAGAGGAGGCTCCAGTGGGGGTTATGATACCCATTTCACAGGTGGGAAAGCAGAGGCCCAGTCCGTGAAGTGACTTCTGGTATTGAGATCTCATCCCAGCTATGTGTTCCTCTTCTCCGAGCCCTCCTCTGCATCTTTGAGCTCCTGTGGCCTCTGCCTGGGATGTTCTTCCTCCCTCTCATAATTATTCTCAACACAGGACACGCATTTCTTCGTGGGGGCATTGTTGGTCCCGGCCTCATTGGGACTTTGTGCGAGCTTCATGATGGCCCTTATTTGCTTGCCCAGTAACCTGGCACAGCTGCTGGTCAGAGAGGACAGAGTCATCTCTTGGTGCAAGGCCAAGTGCAGGCCTGCCTGGCGTGCACCTGACAAATGTTTACTGAAGGAGAGAATGGCGTTGGAGTGTTTCATGGAACGGGCTCCCCAGCTCAAACCGCAGGGATTGACTCAGCGCTCAGTCAGGGAAGAGAGGATATAGGGCCTCTTTCAGGCTCTCTAACTGGAGGGCACCCCCAGGGAGGCCGGAAAACAGGCTCGTGGCTCTCTCGAGTGGTCCAACCAGCTGCTCCCAGGCTTCAGGGCATCTTGTATGAAAGAAGCCTCATTCATCTCCCACCAGAGCTGTCACAGGTGGGCTCTGCTGCCTCCATGGTTGCTCAAGTCCAAAGCCCTGGTCAGTGTGGATGTCCAGGTCCAAGTTCAGACTACTCGCCCCGAGCTATCTCCTGCCTCCCTCCCCGCTGCCTGTGGGTTCCTCAGGCCTTGCAGCTCCTCCCTGCACCACAACCCAGCCTCCTCAATGCGTCTCCCCACCTCCACCTGGCGCCCTGGGCCCCATCTCCATTCACATGCCTCATATGGGGCTGACTCATAGATCCTTTGTGAGCTCAGCTCTGACCATGCAGCTCTGACCCTGCTCGAAACAATCGGCAGCTCACCCCTTTCTCTGCTGGCATTGTTCATAGTGGATTGTGTAGCTATAAAGGGGGCTCTTTGAATAGGGGGCCCTTGGTCAGGTGAGTGGGATTGCTGGTCTAAATGAAGTCAAAAGGATTTTTCTCTTCAGGAATTTTCAGGGCTTTAATGTGCTATTGTGGATGATGATTCTCAGAGAGGTGACACAGCGTGTGGCGTTTCTAGAACTTATCTGATCAGGGAACCTTTCAATGTATAGCATCAAGGGAAGGGGTGTTCTGAAGAGTGCACTTTGGGAAATGCTGGCATGTTGGCCAGAGCCTAAACTCCTTACCTTGGTGACAAGGCCATTTACAGCATGGCCAAGTCTACCTTTCCAATGGCTGGTCTTGCCAGTCCGCTAATATTCAGAGAGTTCCAACCAAAAAGAACCTCCGGGTTCTCCCTGTGCCTGCTGTGGCTTTCCTGCCTCTGCCTCCCACTCATCCTCCTTCCAGACTCACTCTTTCCCTCCATCCAAAGCCGCCTTTCCTTCCAGGCCCCGCGCCAATGTCACCCTTCCTTAAGCGTCCCCAAGTGAGAGCAGCATGGGCGACCTCTTGCCTTCCTCTTGCCCCTTGAGTCCCAGTCTGGCCAACGTTAGGTCATTCTGAATGTGACATTATTATACAGAAATCTTTGGATCCACTCTAATTCACACACACACACACACACACACACACACACACACACACACAAGTCATTTGTAAACCTGAGTATCTCAATCAGCTTCAGTGCAGGTCTCTCCTTCACGAGGCATCTTAGCACTGACCTATCTTGATGCAGTGGTTGTAGCCTGCTGCATGGACTGTGCATTCCCCAAGGAGCCCCCTCTCAGTCAGTGGCAAATGGACAGCACCCAAAGCTAAAACAGATAAGCATGCTCAGTCACATATTTGTTGCCCCCAAAGGGACAGTTCCATTCTTGTTGCAGTAGGGGACTCATGTTTCTTGAGCACCTGCTAGGTGAGGGCACTGTATTTGATGCTTTTTAGACATCTCATGTCATCTGATGGCCAAAGCCTGCCAGATGGGAGCCCCAGGGAGGAGCTGGAGTCTTGGAGGGCTCGAGGGACCTGCTCAAACACACACAGCTGGAAAGTGGTAACACCAGGACAGGAACTCAGCTGAGTGCTATGCCAAAGCCCACCTCTCCTATTGGACCCCAATCATGACTCAGGTCATAGGACTTCTCCTCCAGGAGTCCCCTTCACCTCTGCACAGGCCTCCGTGCCAGAGTGTTGCCCCCATCCGGCGTGGCACTCCCAAGCAAATCACACTCTGCTTGTGAGGTGTCATCCCCATCAGGCTGGGAGCCCCTCAAGGTCAAATTTTTATCTGTCTTTGTACCTTCTAGCATGGAGTTTGGCTGCATGCATGGGGTTGTGTGTATGAGGTGAGACATAAATATTTCTTGGCATGAGGAAGATTCTAGGTCTTTGTTGAAACAGCCCTAGGAAACTATGGACTGTGATCCAGGGCTTTGAAACCCACGGTCATGGATTTCTGTGGAATCAGTAAGTCCTCTCCTTCTCTTCTTGTTCAAGGGTGAATGGCCTGTTAGATGACTAAGCAACATTTTGAGCCATAAACACCCAATGGGAGGTAGCCAGTGACAATGGATGGGTCAGCACTACCCAAACAAGCAAACTGACTAATTGTTGCAATGTGTACGTCATTATAGCTGCATAGCAATACTAGTTGGCATTAAAACACACACCAACACAGCCTCCCTGCGATATGCAGAGGAATCCTGAAAAAATGCAAAGCAGATCATGTCACACCTCTGTTCAAAACCCTCTATTAGCTTAGAATAAAACCACCACACTTAGAATGAAATCCAGAGTCATTTCCTGGGTCTCCAAGGCTCCACACGAGCTGAGACCTCTTTTCCCTTTGCCCCCCTTCCTTCCCTTCCTTGTTCCACTCCAGCCAAAGGGCTCTTTGTCTTTCTCAAGCTGCCAACCTTCTTCCTGCCTCAGGACATTTGCACTGGCTATTGCCTCCATCCAGAACACTTTCCCTCCACATTCTTACCTAGCTGGTTCCTTCTTGGTGTTTACTTGTGGGCTTGAATGTCCCCTCCTCTAAGAGACTCCTTTTTTTAAAAATCTAAATTCTCTTTAAATGAGGATGTCCCCTCCTATCTCATTACTCTGTTTAATGGCCTTTATAACACTGGCAGTGTTTGAAATCATTTTATTTGTTTAAATATATTTGCTTATGTGTTTATGGCTTGTCTCTCGACTAGAAGAAGATCTCCATGAGGAGTAGAACCTCATCTGCCCTGTTTACTGCCATGTCCTACTGCCTCTGATACCTACTGTGGCCCAAAAGGGACAGTCAGGAGACTTGCTCTCTGAGTAGGAAGACAAGGAAGCACTTTAGAATGCACACTCGGGCTGGTGGCCGGGGTTCCGATCCCAGCCCTTCTGCTTCTTGGTGAATGACATCCCCACTTTACAGATGAGGAAACTGAGGCACCAGGAGGTTTAGTGCACATGCCTAAGGTCACCCAAGGACACCCAAGCCACACACAAACCTTACCTCCTCAACACAGTGGACAAGGACCTCTGTTACTACCTCGAAGCCGCCTTCCAGCCCTCTCCTTTAGGTTTACTGAACTACTCGCAATTTCCTGGAAGTAGCCCCTTATTTCTTACCTCTGTGCCTCTGCGCTTGCCCCTCCCTCAGCCTAGAGCACCTTGACTTCCTCTTGTCACCTGGCTCACTCCTACATCCCTGGCAAGACTCAGCTTGGCACCGCCTGGTTCGTGCATATCCTGACCCCAGCAGCTGTGTCACCCTCATTGGTAGCGACCTGTCCATCTGTTATTGTCTCATCCTTGCCTGCCCCTTTACCTGGCTTGGCACCCCTGACCCCTCTGTCTCCTGCATCTGGCTAGGTTTACCTGCACCGCACGCAGGACTTACTACCCTGCACGGTCCTGGCCTCCACCAGCAGCCTATGGGCTGTTTGAGGGCAGGGCCATGTCTGAAGGTCCAGGGTCTGGCAAAAAGTGAGGCATGGAGGAGGATGTGTGGAAGGAAGGGGAAGTGATGATCAACCCTGTGAGGCAGCTGCCAGGTGGAGACTAGAATGATGTTGCTAGTACCAGTGGCCAGAAGCCCTCTGCCAGTGAGATGCCTTGAGCCTCACAAGGCAACCACAGGGACCAGGGACTACGTGGGGCCGGTGGGATCCTCTCCTCTATGGTGGATGCCTATGGGTTTCTCTTCCCCCTGCTGTCTCGTGGGGCCTGGTGAAGCTAGGGTGGACTCCTTTGTGACTGGTACCAAGTACTGGGCCCAATCTGTATCTGGGAAGTTCTGCAGCTGCCTCTCAGGCCCTTCCTGGGGTAGAGGGCTCAGGCTGAGCAAGGCTGAGCTTCTCTCTGATCCTTCCCTGGACCAACGTGGGGCAAAGTGTGCCCATCAGAGGCTCGAACAGGGTTTTCAGAGACAGCCTGTTTCCTCCCAGAGTATCTCTGACTCCGAGCGGAAGGGTACTGGACTTGGTGTCCCTGCGGACGTGGTTGAAGTCCCAGCTTCCTGTTCTCACTGCCACTCTGAGCTGGACGGGTGTGACAAAATGGGACATGCAAGAAAGCACTTTCTGATGGCAAAGGTGCTATGCAGCCTGGGGGGAGGAAGCGTTTGTGTCCCCCTGGAGCCTGCCAATGGCCCTGGGGTCATGGATGCAATGTGGGTGGGGTGAGACGGACCTCCAGACACAGCTCCCGCTTCTCAGATTGCCTCAGATGCTGGAGGGCTGGGAGAGGGGGCCTCATTTGCAAGTGTTTTCCAGGCATAAATGCTGCCCACGCTCCTCCACACAGCTCCTCCCAGCCAACCTGTACTGCATTGCCAGAAGAATCTTCCTAAAATACTCCTCACATCATATCACTCCCCTGCTCAGAAACTTCCTGCAGTGACCTCACATTGCCTGGGATGAGCCTGGCTCCTTTGCTGCCCCCCTAAGCCCTCCCCAGCCCCACATCTGTCTGTCACGTGCTTGGGGTCTGGTCCAGAGCATCCCTTTTGTCTCGTTGGTGCCGGCACCTCACTGAGTCATCTCAGTGTCACCCAAAGATAAGAAGTAGGCTTCATGTGTTACATACGATGAAGACGAGGTTCAGAGAGGTTGACCAACTTGCCCAAGGTCACCCAGGTGGAATCTAACTGACCCAGAGATCCCTGAACTTTGGGGGCCCGTGAGCTCAGCTAGGCCTGAAGGGTGGAGTTGGCTTGCCACTCAGAGGACCCCCAGCAGCCCTGGAGGGATTCAGCACAGAAACGAACCTTTCTGAGGGAAAAGGCAGAAGGCCCAGCTTACAGGCATCAAGGGTGCCCAAGGCCATGGAGGCTCTTAGAGCAGCTGGTGAAGGGGAATGTGGGCCATGGGCCCCCAGCTGTGCCAGCCACAGGCTGTAAGGGCAGGCCTCTGGCCCCCTGCATCCCTGAGTGTGGCCGTCAGTTTATGTGAGAATAAAACATGATGGTGGTATACAGCAGGTGTTTAATAAATGCCTAGCATTTACAAAGTCTTTCTTCTCTTCAGAGCTATAGGAGTCCTCAGAGATCATTAAATCCACCCTACTTTTCTTTTGCCGATGAGGGAACTAAGCCTTATTAGGGGGAGGGCTGGGCCCAAGGTCATATGCTGGAGGGAGGTGGAGAGGCCTGCGGCCTGTGTCTCTGGCTTCCTCATCCTGCCCTTGGGGTCTTCACCCCACTACAGGCCTGCTGACCATGCGTGACCTTGAGCTCGGCCAACTGCAATGTTGTGCCTGTCCTGAGGAGTCGTGGGTTAGAACTTTGGTGGCCCTGTGCTTACCCCTGAGGACAGTCCAGGTATGGGTGTGTGTGTGCGTGTGGTCAGTGGTCAGTGGCTGCAAGCTGAGCCTCAGAATGAGGGAAGGAAAGAGCCATGAGGACCAGGCGGCAGCAATGATTGTCTCAGGTCTGGCTCCTAATTTCAAGAGGCGGAGGGGTGGATGAGGAGACAGGCCATCCTACCAGTCAGACTGCTGAGGATGAACTCACAAGTGACTCCCTTCTCCTGGTACCAAGACCACCATCCTGGGTTCCCTCGCAGGACTGGAGTCCCAAGGTCTCTGGCTCTAGAAGACTGAAGGCCTAGGTGGAAATCTTGCCTCTGCTACCTAACAGTCACGTGACCTTGGGCACATCACCTGTCCATTCCTTCCACAAATGTCCCCTGGGCTCTTACTATATGCCAGGCAGTGCGCTGGGCCCCAGGGACCACTGTTAATGAGAGGTCTGCCCTTAGGAGGCTTACAGTCTAGAATGGGCTACAGAAAATACTTAAGCAAACAAAAGACAAAATAATTTCAGATGTCAGTAAATATGCCAAAGAAGATAACACAGGGTGAGGTGTTCGGGGGAGGAGACATGGGGAGGGGTTACTCTAGAGGGAGCAGCCCCCATGGGGAGGTGGACTTCGCATGATGGTACAATCTGCCAAGGAGAAAGAGAGGCAGGTGCAAAGGCCCTGGGGTAGGAATGAGCTTGGTGCTTTGGAGCAGTAGCAAGAAGGCCTACGTGGCTGGAGCTGGGGGGAGCAGGGGGAGAGTTGGGGAAATGAGCTGGGAGAGGCTAGCGGGGGCCAGGTCACCCAGGGCCTTGTGGTTCCCAGAGCGGACTGTGGATCTCAGTGTGAGAATAGCAGATCTCTGTAAGCAGCCAAGGAGCAAGCCTTTTAAGAAGACCCCTTCCATCACCTTTCAAGAAGACCCCTCCAGCTTCCGTTTGGAGAACAGAGTAGAGGGCTGAAAGCAGAGGGATGGGCTAGGAGGGTGTAGCTACTCCCCACAAGAGGTGATGGTGTGGACCAGACAGTAGAGACATCAAGAAGTGTTTGACCTCTTAACATCTTGGAGCTTAAGCTCTGTGTTCTGGAAAAGGGGTCCCCCGTGGGCTCTCACACAGGATGGTTGTGACGATCAAGTGGGAAAACCTACAGGAGAGTGGGCTGCCGCTGTGGAACTGTACACGTACCCTGGAGGTGCCCGGGACGTCCCTACCTAAGAGCTGATCCTTGTCAGGGGCTGCTCTCGGCAGAGTCGGGGCTGTAAGCCCACCGACACGTGTCTCTGGGGTTCTGTTTCTTCCCTCTTTCCTAAGGGCTCCCAACTGAAACATGCTTTCCTAAAGTACAATACAGCCCCCAAACAGAGCTCATCTTCCCAGCCCCTGCAGGGGACAAACATCCCATTCAGTCCTCTTTAAATGTCCTACCTAATCTGCTCCCTTCTTCCCTCTGCAAAGGCACTTTTCTACTTCTCCTTTCTTTTTCCTTCATTCAGGTTCTCTCAGCTTTGACTTATTTTGTTCTGTTCCTCTGGGGATGATGAGTTCATGCCTGCCTCAGGCCCTTTGCATTTGCTATGCCTGGGCTGTTCTTTTTCTTTCCCTGGCTGGTGGCTTCGAGAGAAACCTGCAAACTGCTCCCTAGACAGCTTTATAACCCCACAGCTCCTTTTAGCAAGACTCCTCAACCTTGTCTCATAGACGAGGATACCAAGGTCAGGAGAGACGCTGAGTGCGCCTGAGGTCAGGAGGATGGTGAGGGACATTTTTGGGTGGGCACACAGGTCCTCTGCCCTCAAATCTGTGCCACACAGGGGAGGCCTCAGAGTAAAACAGACAGTAGAACAGGCAAGAGAACAGGGATTCCTGTGCAGGGAATGGTGAGTCTGAGTATGTGCATGTATGCAACATTACGCAATAAGCACACGTGTGTGTGTGTGTGTGTGTGTGTGTGTGTGTGTGTGTGTGTGAGAGAGAGAGAGAGAGAGAGAGAGAGAGAGAGAGAGGGAGAGTATGGTGTGTGCTCCCAGGGGCTCCTGTTTCACTGTTTACATCCCAGGGCTTTCTGGCTGCTGTTTTGAGTCCCCTGGTGTTGGGTGGAAGCTCATGGGCCATCACAACTGATGCCTTTGAGCTGGGTGTGTTCCCCCGAGGCTCCCAGGGAGGCAGAGAAGGGGAGCAGTGGGGGGGTGGGGGTGGGGGTGGGGGTGAGAGGCCTGGAGGAGGGTGTGAGCCAGAGCCAGCTTGTTGTAGCTGACCAACTGACCCTGCCTGGCTGACTCAGGCTGCCCGCTGGACTCTGGGTGGCTGATGTCTTCCCGGCTGGCTGACCCTCCCTGGCCCTGGCCCGCTGACCCCGCGAGGCTGGGTGACTCATCTCTCTCCCCATTCTCTGGAAAGCCTGCCTAAATGCTCTCTCAGCCTGGGGGCTGTTAGCTGGAGGGACTCCGTGACTCCTGATTTCCTGCATGCAGTGAGAGGGATCTCTGGGCTTCAGACTCCCTGCCTCCCCAGAGTGTCTGGCCTTCCTCTTGGGGGCCTCTGGTCTTACTTTCTCAGTCCGGTCCGTGAAATGGTTGTCCTGGGGCCGCTGTGCAGTGCAAGTTTAAGAAGAGCAGGGTTAGCGGATCCTTAGACTCTGGAAGGACAGCTTCAACACCCTGAGACCCAAGCCTGTGGCCACCACAGAGCCATCTTACAGTTGCAGGAAAGCCAGCAGGGCCCCTGAGGCCAGGCAGGGCCAGAGGAGTAGGGCTGGGGGGCTGGGGAACACCGACCCCACGGCCATCCCTCCCCCGGTACTGAGAGTCTGAAGAGATGTCCGTTGGGGGGTTACAGGGTGGCTTTCGATGAGCTGGGGGAGGAAGCATGGTCAGGTCTTGGGGGGCCATTTGTTGCTGTGGCTGAGAGAGGGGAACGTGGGGGAAGAACATGGAGTTTGGAGTTGGACTTGACTCTGATCTCTGTGACCTTGAGCAGGTCATGCTCCTTCTCTGAGCTTCCTTTCCTGTAAGATGAGATAGTACTCGCTTCTTGGCTGTGTTGTTGGGAGCAGTGATTCATCCGACAGGGACGTCTATGTGAAGTGTCTGGCACATAGTGGGTGTTCAGTAAGCGTCAACATTGGGAGTGCTTGAGGAAGTGATGACGAAGGGTGCTAAGAGACCGCAGTTCTTGATGGAAATGTGGCCTCGTGACCCCACCCTGCAAGGCCAGCTCCAGCCCACCCCGCTCGGGCAGCCTGCTCTGCCACTTTTGCTCCGGGCTCCCACAGTGTCCCTGTCCCCCTCTTTCACAGTGCTGACTGCTAGACAGTCATCTGTCCCTACCTCTGTCTGCTCCAATTCTCAGAGTTCCTGGAGGGGAGGGACCCGGGGAGGAATGGTCATGGCTGATTGAATGGTATCAGTCTGTCTGTCTGCCACACCGAGCCATGAGTGGTGGAAGGGCAAGGTCAAGGGTAACTAATACTTAACGTTTATTCAACTCTTACTAGAAGTTCTACATGCTTTATCTCAATTCTCACTAAAACCTTGCAAGGTAGGCATAATACCCCCATTTTGCTGATGAGAAAACTGAGGCTCGGAGAGAAGAGAGGCTGGTTCACGCTCTCTCACAGCTGAGCAGGAGTCCCACCCAGACCACCCAGACTGTGTTTCTAGTCACTGTTCCATTCTGGTCTGAGGCAAAGACCACCGCCCCGGCCCCCAGGCCTGAGCCCCAGGGTGCTCTCCTGTGTCCGAGAGCTGCTTCAGAGGAAACCTTTGCGTAGAGGTACCTGTGTGTCCCTACGGGGCAGGACCTTGATCCTCAGGAGGCTACAGGGTGGAGGAGGCCTGGGGGGCCCTGGAATCTAAGGATCAGAAATGGGATTTCTGGGAGCCTGGGCCTTCGGAGCCCGGAGCCCGGAGCAGGGCCATAGGAGCTCTCCGTTGAGGTCTTCCCCACCAGTAGGATCAGCTTGTGTGCTCCCTCTGCACTGGGAGTGTGCAGGTGCCATGCGTGTAACTACTCCCTGGGTGGGGGGGGGGGACTCTGTGCGTCTCTGTGTGTGTACCCACTTAGGCACGCGTGTAAGCCTACGTGTGCACCTGCTGGGGCTTCCACGTACATGCACCTGTGCCGCTGTGAGTCCTGGCTGTGCATCTGAGTATTGCAGTTTGGGGGGGATGTGTGTGGCTATGAGTCGGGGGGCTGAGGTGTAAGGTGAGAAGCTGCCAGAGGGTACATATGGGGACAGGGGCTTCCAGTAGCCCCTGAGCCTCACCGTCGCCCTCGAGATCTCTGCTTCCAGAATCATTCATGTCATGAAATTCAAGGCTTTCCTCATCTCTACCTTAAAACATTTCTGGCACAGACTTTGTCGTTAGAGAGTTCTCAGCTCGGATCCTAGCTCCACCATCTGCTGTGCGGGAGGCTGGTGAGTTACCCACTTTCCCTGGCCCAGGGTTCCTCTGTCAGACTATTGTAATGACCGGAGATGACACCTGTGCCCCCAGAGCACGGGAGGTTCTTTGAGCTGAACGTGCTATAGGACGATGTCTTGTCAAGCCATGGCTGTAAGCAGGGGACGGCTCCTTGACATCATTGCAAGAGTGTCTCGTTCCTTCCTGGCCACGTGTAGCCTCTTCTCTGGCACCAGCTAATGCAGAAGAGGCGAGATCCTCTCAGACCTGCTGCGTGACTCAGAGTAACTGCACACCTTGGCATCGGGACAGCGTGGCTTGTGTGGGCTTTCTAGACTTTGCCTTGAGATGAATTGTGCTGATTTTTCACCCTCTGCGGAAGGCTAGACATTAAGCTCTTAAACTAAAAAGGGAGGCATCTCCTATTTTAAAATGAATGGAAGGCACAGAATTTGTTGAAGCTGTAGGCTTTCAAAAGGAAGGTGTGAGTTTGTTTTGCACATCTTACGGTCCTCCTGGGCGGGGTCCTCCTGGTGGTGAAGTTGGACATTGCAACCCAGCTCTATTTTGTTGAACACCCGGGAGAAAATTCAGATTTTAAAAATGCCCCAATGCCTCCAGTCACTCAAGAGTGGCACTGGCTTCGTCCCTGTGTGGACTCACTTCCTCCGGTCGGACAGCAGCCCCATGTTACAGGCTAGGCGTCCAGCCCGCTCAGGGCCACTCACTATTAACTAGCGAGGGTCCCTCTGACCCTCCTGTTCTCATGCTCTCTCTCCTTCTCTTTCTCAAATAAACAAATAAAATCTAAAAAAAAGTGTGTTTACAAATTGTTTTCCAACAATGTCACAAGCACCAGCTGCAATGATCTTGTCCGACCCGTCTCCCCAACTTAGACTGTGGGCCGCGAGGGAGCAGGAACCTTGACTGACATGTTCACTGCGGGGTACCCCAGGCCCGGCCCCGCGGCAGGCACAAGGTGGGTGCTCAGTGTACACTGGCGAATGACTGGCCAGAACAAAAGGGAACATCATTCCCATTTTACAGTTCAGGAAACCAAGGCTCACAGACGAAAGGCTGAGCACTATTAAGCAGCTGGTAGACAGCCAAGCCACAATTCCGATTCAGCTTCTGGCTTTATTGTTAGCTGTGGAGCAGCAATGAATTGCATGCATTTATTCAGCCCTGTCCCACCCCTATCCTGCTGAGTAGAGATGGAGATGGACGAGACTCTTGCCCAGTAAGCCCCAAATCCACTCTCCAGCCTCCCCATCCAGGTCCCATCAGTCTGTCTGCAGAATGGGGACACAAAGACAGGATCTCTCTGGGGCCTGGGGAGGATTAATCAGCAATTAGTGTGCAAAACACTTTCCAGACAAATGTTAAGTATTATTAGTATTTAAATTTAGTTTCATCTTCCCCCTGCATCCCAACAAAAGGGAACAGATGGCCCTGGCTCCAGGTGGAGAAGGGGAGGGCGGGGCCACTCAGCGCCAGCAGGAAGTTTTCAGCGCTCTGGCTTCCAGTTAGCCCCTGCCTGATGTGGGAGCCCAGGGCCAGGCGCTGTGGGGCTATGGAGAGAGGTCTTTCTCCTAAAAGCCAAGGGAAGGTCAGGGGAAAGCACAGCTTGGGGGCTGAATTCCCCTTCCTAGCTGCGGACCTTGAGCAGGGCATGGCCCCTCTCAAAGTCTCAGATCAAGGAGATCTGCCCTGCAGGGCTGGAGTGGGGAGGATGCAAGAGCCAACCGAGAAAGCACTGGCCCTGGTGCCTTGGCCATGGACAGAGCTCAGTGAACGTGACTCCTTCTCCCTGACTCCTTTAGGACACCCAAGCTTGGGTCTGGTTTCCTCTGGAGAGGCCATCTGAGAATTGAAAACACCCCAGGAGGTGGAATCTTGCAGATCTGAACACAAGCCATGGCTCTACCGCTTGTGTGATCTCTCTCACTCCTCATGTTCCTTATCTGCAAAATGGGCGCTTCAGTGGTGGTGTCTGTCCACCTTGCGGAGTGGAGATCAGCTGAGATGCTGGCTTTGGAAACTGTAGAGGGCGGTACACATGGGAATGACTGCTTCTGTTTCCTTCCTGCCCCACAGTCTGTCTTTTGGGCTGTGGAGGGGGTGGGGGGTGGGGCAGTATGGAGACGGTAGGAGGCTGGGACAAAATCCACGTGTGACCCAGCCTGGCTGTACCCCCATTCTGGGCTCGATCTGTGCCTCTCCTCCTGCCCCCATTCAGTTAGGGGATCAGAACCCAGAACACGAACATTCATAAGTGGGCTCCGATTCTAAGGAACAGAAGAGCTACCCTGGGCTGGCAAGGGCAGAGCAGCCAACAAGGCTGTACCACTCAGACTCACTATGGGGCTGGGAAAAGGCCTCAGATGACCGAAAGACCAGGGGAGCACAGGGACATGAGGCAGGAGGGTGATGTGCAGAGAATGAGCTTTGGAGTCAGGCTGACCTGGGCTCAGATCTGGAATCTGATCCTTTTTATCTCTGGAACCCTGGGCACAGGGCTTTACCTCTCTAAGCCTCAGTTTTCTCATCTGTAAAATGGGAATGATAATACGCTTCTAGAAGGGCCATAGCAAGGGTCAAATTAAATGAGAGAAAATATTGAACCCAAAGCCGAATGCGCCTAGGCCTCCTGGGATGACTTTGAACTTTCTCAAAAGAGAATAGAAAGGGAAACAGTACCCATTTGGAGGATCACCTATACCTCTCATTATCTCTACCTCCCAAATTCTGTTTCCTTTCTCCTGGTAACAGCTCCTCTATTGTTCGGAGAACTACTTCACTCAGCTGCGGGGGGATCAGGGCCCTCCTCTAGTTTAGGAAGGACACGTGACCTAAACCAAACCAATCAGAGCGAAACCTAGGACCTCTGGGGGTGCTCCCAGGAGAGAGGTCCTGCCTTTCCAGGTGACTGGGAGCAATCGGACAAACAACTGGTGTTAATGGCAACATCTTGCCACCCCGTGGGGAGAGCCTGGGGAGAGCCGGCCTGAGAATGGGACGACCCAGAGGAAGGCGGGGCTGAGAGAGAGGGGGAAAGAACTAGCTTCCTGATGGCCTTAGGAAGAACCGGGCCCCACCTGTGCGCATGCGCTTTCGGGGGCATCAACCACTACTTTACCTTTTTCTTTTTACTTAAGGTCAGTTTGAGCTTTTAAAAACCAAAACTCACTGGCAACTTTTTTTTTTTTTTAACTAACTCAGCCAGAATAAATAATTTGATTCTAACAGAACCTTTGATTTTGACAATGGGAATATCGCAGACTTGAGCATCTGGGAATAACGTGAAGAGGTTTATTTAGATTTAATCCGCTAATATTTTGTGAAAAATTCTGTGTTGTCATGAGGCGTATTGGTCTTGTGATGCCTTGTCTGGTTTTGGGAGGCCAAGCTAATGCTGGCCTTGTGAAATGACTTGGGAAGGTCCCTTCCTGTTTTTGGAAAGATTTTGTGCGGAGTTTGTGTTATTTCTTCCTTAAATGTTTGGTGGCATTCGCCAGGGAAGCATGACACAGATTTGTGATGCCATAAATTACCTTAAAAAACCGAGGATCTGTTTTGTTCACGATTTCTGTCTTATGTGTTGACTGGACTATTTCCCAACATTTTGTGACCTGAATTCTTGTTTTGAGCTGCTCCAGCCTCTGATAACTGTCATCTGATCTAAATTTATGTATCATGGTTTTGTGGTTTTTACTTTAAAAAAAAATCAAGTCGTTTGCAATATTTTTAAAAATAGATATAATACAGTTAATATTTATCTAATCTTCAAGTTGATGTGCCCTGTTTAATTTTCAGCTTCATCTCTCAAATTGGCCCCTCGATCCCACCTTCCAGGCTTGTCCCTACTTTTGCTCTACGCGGAGCTCTGTTCCTTGGCCCTGCCCTGACTTACTCCACTGGGATATCACTTCTACTAAACTACTCTGGCTTCCCAAGTCTGGCCTAGGTGACTTCCCTGGCTCGGACCCCTCCCTGGGCTTACCCCTACCCATGCTTGAGTCATCCTATAGTGAACTTGTCTGTGTTTGCCTCTGTCCCAGACTGGGGAGTTCTTGAGGACGGACGCCACATCTACTCCGTTCATTGTCAGATTCCAGCTCTGAGGACAGCGTCTGGCCCGTGGGCCCCTTGGCAAGCCCTCATTGAGTGAATGGACATCTGTTGCTGTTCATGCCTGCAGCCATAGCAACAATAACCACCTACGTGTACACAGGCCTCTGAAAGGTTTACACGTGTTGTCACGTGTTCGTCTCATCTGAGCCTTCACAACAATTCTGTATAGTTGCTGTCACCACCTGATAATCTATTTGCATGGACACTGAGGCCCAGAGGAGCATAGTGACTTGCCAAGCTATGTAAACAAAAGAGCTGACACGCAAAGGCAGGTCTTCCTGACTCCAAATCCAGCGACTCCACTCCTGCCCAATTACATGGGCAGGAAAATGTTTTAGGATTTACCCCTCAGTGAATTATGGTGCTGAAACTGTGTTCCAGGGAGGAGGGCTGGGCCCTGATGGGGGCTAGAGCCAAGTGCTCTGCAGAAGCCTGGGCTTCCAGATTAGAAGTGTCCACGGCTTACCAGGAAAGGAGACAGGAGACAGGGGAACTGGACTGGGCAGCAGAAGGCAGATGACAGCCCCGCTCAACGTCTGGGCAGGGTTTCCAAAGCAGGGGCTGACTACAGCAGGCAAGGGTGGAACGAGGCCCCTCCAGTCTGGGGAACAACTGACTTTGGAGGTGGGTTCAGCTCTCCCCTCTCCAGCCCTCCCCAAATCCTTGTTGCCAAACCTTTCCCAACCACACTGATCCAATGCATGTGTTAAACCAAGGCTTCTAAGAACCCACCGAATGAGATCTGGGCTCAAAGCTTTGTTCTATTGCTTTCCATTCCTTCCTCTTTCCATTTGCCTGCCTAACTTTGACTCATTCTCAGGTTTCAGCTTAGATGTCCTCTCCTCCAGGAAGCCTTCCCTGATTCTAAATCAGAAAAGGAGTCCCACCTTCCCCTCCATGCTTCTTTCCATCACAGACTTGAGTGCCCTAGAGGCTTACTGTGCGTTCATAGTTCTTGACTCTGACTCTTTGAAAGCAAGGACCGTTTTACTCATCTTCACATCTCTAGTAGGCAATGCTTCTCATCTGTAAACTGGATGTGGCAATTCCTAATCATGGGGTGGATTGTGAAGATTCAGTCGTAAGTACGATTTCAAAAAATCTCTAAAATGTTACAGCTGACGTGCAATGTAGTCTAGTCATTTTTTCTTAGTTAATGTTAAAAAGCGCTAAAGATTTCCTGTGTGTGACCTCATTGGATCCTCTCAGTACATGCTTCCTTCTGTTGGTCTGAGCAGCGAGGAGTTCTGGGCACAGAAGCTTACCTGGAAGGTGTGGAAGACTGAGGGGTCCAGCCATGTCCCCGTAATCCCCCCATACTCAGACTCAAACCGGCTGGGTCCACACTGGCTCCTCAGAGAGGGGAGGTTGAATCCTACTTTCTTTGAGTCTTTTGGCTGCCTGGGGCCCCCCAGCTTAGCTGACATTTCCAGAACGACCATAACCGAAAGCTTAGGACCCCAGTAAGTACACAGCTATGGGCAAAAGAACAGCAAAATTGGCAGTTTCCGAAGCTCATGTTTCTGATCGTGCAGGTTGGCAGCCGGTACCCGCAGTAAGACCCAGACTCTGGAGTCCTACACACCTGGCTGAACTTGGAATAAGTTAATTCATCTGTCTGAGCCTCACTTTCTTTTCCGGAAATGGGGCCATCAGGACCTACCTTTCTGTGTTGTGAGCACCCATGCCTGCACAGCAAGGTGCTGAAGAGCTCCCTCCTCTTCCCCACTGTCTTCTTGTCCCTCACTGCACTGAGCATGGGGCCGGGCCCACAGAACATCAGGAGCTGTGGGTGGCTGGCTGTTACCCACTACCCTCCTCGGCCCTCAGACAGAGCCTCTGCCCAATTGCCATCTGTACCTCCTGTACTACTTTTGGGGCCAGGTGCCATTTTGGCCTCTAGGACACATTTGCTGGAGGAATGAGTAAAGTCTAGATGGTAGAAAGAACAGGAGCACAGACAACAGATATGAAAGGCAGACTAAGCAGTGTGTTATAGGAAGACCAGGGAGAAGCTGGATTTCTCTAGAACAAAGTATCCGGAAGTGGATAAGATGCCTTATGATTAAACCGTGCCCCAGCTTGGAATTCCCTCTCACTTCAATGTCTGACATACTTACTTGTCTCTTAAATCTCAATTCAAGTGTCACATTATCACTAGTCTTGGGAAGAAGCAGGTGCCCTTCAGGATTCTGTTCATGCCTATGTTGTGCACTTTTAACCCCATGTCAGAGTTTTTGGTTTATACGACTGACCTCCCACCAGACTGTGGGTTCCCTGAGGGCAGGGACCATGTCTGGCCTCTTTTGAGATCTCCGTGGCTCAGCAGTAGGCCCAACTCATGCTCTTCCCCACAGCAGAGGTTTGTTGAACTTGTGGATGTTCTTCTCAGAGCCCAGAACAGATGCACTTGTGTCTGGATACTTCCTTCTTCTCCACAGCCAATTCAAAGCCCCCCGGAGATGACGGGCCCAGCTGGCCTTCCTGGCAGGGTGGCAGGGAGGTTGTCGCTGCTGACCTTGGAAGTGAGCTGGTGTGGGCTGAGTGGCTAGACATGGGCTCTGACAGTCAAGACACACACTAGCTTCCAGTTCTCTCTGCCGCTGCCTGACCCTGGGGAAGTCCCCTCCCCTCTCTGAGCTTTGACTTCTCCTCTGTGACTCGAGGACTGAGGAGAGAAGAGACTGTCCTCTAGAGATAGCTGGTGCCCCTTGTACTTCTAAAGTTCTATCCATTGATTTCCTGGGTTTCTTAGAGACTGACAGACACATGTAAACTCTCGTGTGTACACACACCCACACACAGCCTACCAAGATACATGCGCACACACACATGGATTCACATCAGCACCTGGGCTTTCAGAGGCACAGAGATATACATGTGCCTAAGTGTCACACCTGCATGGGATATGGGGACACTAGGGCCACATTGTGCACACATCCCCGCAGATACACGACTGGACTTCTCAGGACTCATGTAGATACACTGTCTCACGGGTACCTGCAGGCATGTGAGCACAAGCACTCACATTCCCTTCGGGGATTGGAACTGCTGCCATGGGGGAGAGGTGGGATTTGAAGCAGACCTAGACCTCTGCTCTGGCAGGTGACCTGTCTCTCTGGCTTCTCTCCCAGGCTGGGGCTGGGCAGGGTAGCTGTTTGGCCTCTTGGCTGAGAGCTGAGCAGGGTGAAGCCCACCCTGGGTCTTGCAGGGGTGAGGATGGGGCTGGGAACACATCTTCCTGCTTCCTGCCCACAGATGCTGCTTTTTAAAAATAGCTTCCTGCTTCTTCCAGGAAAGCTCAGGGGAATGAGGGCTCCAGAGATTGGGTTTTGCTTATTCCTTGCCTGCCCATGGAGCTGTGTGCACGGGTGGCCCCAAGAGATCACTGGCGCCGCCTTGACTCCCTGGTCGGGCCATGTCACCTGCGGCTAGGGGGACGGTACCTAAGGTGGCTGGATGGTGGAGGTGGGCGGTGGGCAGGTGACTGACTGACTGAACCTTCCCCTCCCAGAGGAAGGCTGCTGGCTCGGCCATCCTGGGTGGGGGCCTCATGCCCGTCCTGGAGGCAGCATGACCTACTTAGTGGTTTATACATGGGCTGTGCCACTCCCTGGCTTTGGAACCTGGGGCAAGTTGCTTAATGTCTCTGAGCATCAGTGTTTTCAACTGAAGAATGGGGCTAATCACCTCTGTCTCTTGAGTTGTGAAAATTAAGCCACATAAGGTAGGCGCATACATCTCTCTCCTGCTGGGCTGTGGGCCTCCTCCACCCCGCCCCCCCAGTACCCCCCAAATAAGGAGGGACCTGGTTCACGTAGGCATCGCCACGCCTGCTCTGCCTTATTGTCCTTCTTTCCTGGCCTCCACTGCCCACATTGCCTCTCTTCTGTATTTCTGCATTCAGAACTACAGAGAGCACAATGCAGTATACAACTGTGTGTGTGTGTGTGTGTGTGTGTGTGTGTGTGTGTGTGTGTGTGTGTCAGAAGGGAGGCGATAGGCAGTGACATGGTACTAGTTTAGCAGCTGTGATGGTGCAGAAACCAGCCTTTAGGACAGCTCTGGGATGGGGGACCTGGCAGCTGGTGGGGTCCAGGGCTGATAAGCGCCTCCCTCCCTGGCTAAACCTTACATCTGTGAAGCCTGTCGCCGTAGGCCCTGGGCTAAGTCTCTGGGAGTTCTGGACAGTTGCCCTGAGGATGTTAAAGGTCTGGGCCTTATTCCTGGCTCTGTGACTTTCCGGCTGTGTGCCTTTGGGCACAAGATGTGGCCTCTCGTTTCTCCAACTGTAGAGTTGGACCTCTGTTGTTCATGTCTCAGGGGGACAGGTGGTGGGAGAAGCTTTGTCAGCCTGTGTGTATGGCCTGAAGCCATCATCCCCATCCAGATGAAATTAGAGGTGCTGTGGTCTGTCTCCAAGAGTCCCAGCAGGGTTCAGAGGGCAGGTAGAGCTCCAGGCCCACCTCATCCTCTTTGTCCTTTGGCAAACACTGACGGAGGGACTTGAGGGTCTGGTCTGGCTCTGGCCAACTGTCCTGGCAATAGGGCACCTTTCTAGAAGGAATTGATGTCTCCTTCCAGAAGATAGGCTTCTGAGCATCATGGGGAGGGACCACAGTGTGGGCAGTGGGGCCTGGTCCAATGCCCTCTCCACTGTTTGTTTGTTGGCTGGCCTCAGGCCTCACCCACCTCTCTGAGCTTCAGATCCCTGACAAGCCTGCAGGGCTGTTGTAGAAATCAGATGAGCAAAGTCTTAAGGCCACTCATGAAAGGCCCTGTGGGATGCAAACTTTCCACCTTCTCAATGTCGGTATCTACATCCACCTTTGCTGCCCTCCACCTGACCCGGCCAGGCGAGGCAAGGCCAGTTCCCAAGATCATCTGCAGACTGAGGGCCCATCCCGGGGCTGGGAGATGACGTGGTGCGAGAGGCCCCATCAGGTGTGTGTGGGTGCATCTTGTCTTCGCGGCTGGTTTCTTTCCCTAGAACTCACTGTCTCCACCTGTCAGATGGGGGAGGCATCCCCATGGCTATGAATCACAGTGTCTCTAGGAACAGAAGGTGCCTCACACCTCAGGGTTTGCTGGGCTGCCGTACTCAGGCGTGGAAGCCTCGACACGTGCACAGGACCGAAATCTTCTGAGTGTGCAGAGGCGGGCGTGAATGCACGAGGAGAGGTATTTAGAAAAGGTGGGAGCTCTGGGGTTATCTAGGTCACTGAGGCTCAGAGAGGAACAGGGCTTACCCAAGCAAGACAATGACACGTTCTTGCAGCAAGGTAGCAACCGAGCCAGAATTACAACCTATAGTTCAGGGATCTCTTGGATGGAAGAGGCTGAAATCATTTGGCCCAACCTCCCACCCAAGAGTGCCTGCTTACACACCTGCAGGGACAAGGAGCTCACCACCTGATGTGGCAGCTTATTCATGTGTAAGAGCTCTGGTCCTTGGCTATTTCTTTTTCACACTGAACTGCAAATCTATTCCCAATCACTCCAGCCTCCTCCAAACTCAACCCTCGGGTTCAATATGCCTTGCTTCCCCAGGTAGCTAATCATCAATACAGATCACGAGCCCTGAGTCATCCGTTGTCAGGACCCCCAATTTTGCAGCTCCCTGTGCTAACCGGATGGATCCCAGAGCCTCACCCTCTTGGTTGGTGAAGGGACCACCATACCTTCTTAGGAGCCAGATCCAGATTTCCAAAGACTAAATCATGAAAACACAAGAGGCTGCCTCACTGAGGGTGTTCAATAACTGCAATAACAATTAGGAATTTTTATTAGTGAAGGCAAAATTGACTCAGAGGTAAAAGGGGAATTTTAAAGGCCTTTTCAGTTTGTGATTTTCATGTGAGGCAGTTAATCTAAAAGCAAATAAAAGCGTCTGAGTGCCAGAAAAAAAGATGCGGTGAAATGCATTTTTTTTTTTGAGCGTAAGTCTGACTACTAAATTATCAGAGAATTATACCTAAAATAGATTCTACTGACTGTGAACCCCTTGGGGGAGAGTCTGGGTCTTTCTATCACCCACAGCAGCCAGAGCTGGCCAGGACACACAGGAGGCGAATGAGTACAGAAATGAATTGGTTTAGGGGATTGTTATTTTGAATGTGCAAAAGGTCAAGTGCATCTCCCAGCTCATTCATCTCCTGGACCTTAGAGCTCCGTTGAGCAGTTCTGGGTTGTTTTTTTGTTTTGTTTTGTTTTTAAGATTTTACTTATTTATTTGAGAGAGAGAGAGAAAGAGACAATGAGAGAGGGAGCGCAAGCAGAGGAAGTCGGAGAGGGAGAAGCAGACTCCCCGCAGAGCAGGGAACCCTGCTCGGGGCTCAATCCCAGGGCCGTGGGACCATGACCTGAGCCAAAGGCAGACACTTAAGGACTGAGCTACCCAGGTAACCTGAGCAGTCTTGGGTTTAAGACCATGACAGGGATGCTGGAAGCATGCTGGAAGCAAAGGTAGCCATTCCGGACAGCCCCCAGGCTACCATGGAAAGGAAGTTGAGAGGATAGTTGGTGGTTTTGCATTGGAAGCATCCATTTCTCTTTCTTTTAACAATGGCATCCAATTTCCTTTGGGAGAACTGCTCCCCCCCCCCCCCCCCCCCCCCCNGGTACTGAACCCCCAGCCCGGGGCTCCAAAAGAGGGCACGTGACCAGGGTTTTTACCAATCAGTGCCGTCCTTTCTCCTGGCTACAGTGATTGGCTCAGGGGTGGGCATGTGACCCAAGAGAGACCAGTGAGACTCGTTCTGGAATTTGTGCGGGAGCTGCGGGGAAGCCTCCTTTTGGGGCAGGTTGCTAAGCGAGTGGGATTTAAGTCTGGCTCCTCAGGGGCCGCCGTGAGAAGAGAACTTGCCTGAACATGAAGCCAACACGGGAAAGCAGAGCTAAGACATGGAGAGAAACTGAGATCTGCTCTCATCACTTGAGCTGTGGTGGAAACCAGTCATCCTCGAGCCGCCCATCACCTATGCCAATAAATTGTCCCTTTTGCTACATGGGTCGAGTTTCTTTCACTTGCAACTGGAAGTATGTTGACTGGTAGGAGAGTACAAGACGCAAAGTTCCCCTTCAGTTTTGAGAGAGAGAGAGAGCTAATAGGAAGCCCTCCCTCTTCCCAACTTCTATGGGAACCTGGGTGGGGTTGCACACCCGTGCCTTCTCTCTTCCCACCCACGGAGAGCAGAGGGGCCCGCAAGGCCCCCCAAAACAAGGTGACATCCCAGGAGATTCCTTCCGGTCCCTCATCCACACATCCAGTCAGCCACCAAATTGAGTCCATTCACCTCCTTAAAATGCTATCACAGGGGACCATCTTTCCATCTGTCCCACTATCAGAAATGACCTTCTCTCACCAGGTTCAGCGTAAAAGTCCCTCTACCGTGAAGCTGGCTCATGCTTCTCTCCCCACTCAATCAGGGACTCCTGCCCCTGGAGCCCCACAGCCCCCCGCACACCCCTCCATCAGTCTCCACCTTGCCCAGTGGTCCTAAGCTGTCTTTGTGTCCATTTCCACCCTGGGAGCTGGGAGCCAGGCTCCATTCATTCCGAGTCCCAGGTGCCTGGCCTGGGGAAGTGCCTCACAGACACCCAATACATCGTACATTATGTCCAGGGAGTTGTCCACTTGCCATGCTTTTTTTTTTTTTCCACTTATTCATTTAAAACCACTTCCAGGGGAGGGGGACCCAGAGAGTAGGTTAGTTATTCAACCTCCATCTTGTGGCAAGTCCAGGAGGTCACCCTCTCTAGCTGCTGGGAGCTGAGATTTCTACTCCACCTTCATAGGCTGCCTTGAAGAAATCATTGGGGTTTCCAGGAGGGTGATGGGGATTTTCCAGGTATCCTGGTCCCAATGCCAACAGAAACAGATGTGGAAGCAGGTGGTGATGACCAAGAGCACTTTCCTGCTGGAGGGAGGGAGCCTCATCCCACCCTTGGCTCTTGTCTTAGAATTACTGGACCAGAAGAGGACAGTCCCTTTAATTAATAACAGAGGGAGAACAGGGCAATGTTTTCCTAATCCCCAGCCCAGGAGATCCCCAAAGACATAAGCCATCAAATCTCTTACCCTGGCTTCTGCCAGCTTGGAGCCTTTTAAACAAGGAAGGGGGTGAAGGGGGGAGAGGATGCCATTGCCATGCTCTGGGCTGGGGGCTTGAACCCCATCATCTCTTCTTATGCTCCACAACCACTGAAGGAACAAGGTGCTATCCCCTTTCTCCAGGCAAGGGACTAGAAGCTCTGCGGGGTGAGGTCATTAGCCGAATTCACACAGCTGGTAAGAGTTGAGCAGAACTTCAAATCTGGTCTAAATGACCACCTCGCCTTCATTCCAGCCAGACGAGTGCAGTGAAACAGTCGGTCTATGAGAACCTGCTGGATTTCTGATCCTCCACTTTCTGGTCCAGGGGATTATGTAAACCATGACAGCACTCTGGTGCTCAGTTTCCTTGTATGCTCCGTGGGAATGACAGTCCCAACTGTCATGGCCTTTGTGTGAGAACAAAGTGGGAGAACATGTCTACTGAGTCTGGCGCACAGTAGGGATGCCGTGAAGGTACTGGCTACGAGGACTTTCCCCGGCCCGGCCTTGGACTTTCAGATCCCTTGGATGACCTATCACATTGTCAAGTTTTAAGTCAGTTGAAACAGAAGAGGTCAGATCTCACCCTTCAGATCCCACTGATCCTGTGACCCCCGGCAAGTCCATTCACCTTTCTGGGTCTCAGTTTTCTCCTCTGGGAAATGAGAGTGCTGGGGCAGGATCACTCTTCCCCAACCGGGAGTCTTCCAAAGACAGTAATGTGGGGGGGGGGCAGGGAGAGAGGGCGTTTTCCAGTGGCAAGATGGGCCTGGCTAACGGTGCTGTCGTATTTCTTAACTTTGGGTTGGAGTGATATTATCTCATGGCTTACCTCTTGCTGATCAAAGCTCTGACTGGCAGTTAAGTGTCTTTGATTAATAAAAAATGGGGAAAATGAATTAATCATGACTTAAATGCAGTGTGTTTGGGAAACAGAATCTTTAAAAACTCAAATCCACTGGGGCCAGGAGGGGAAAAAAAGATCTCCTTGATGGAGAGAGGTTGGAGACCCCGGTGGTCAATGTCCTTGGAGCCCTCCAGTTGTGGACACAAGGCCTGTGTGGCCAGGGGCCTGTGGGTGTTGCCACTAGGGATGGGAGGCTCGGTCCCTTTAAGGCTCTTCTCCCTGCAACCAAGCCCCAGGCCTCTGCGGGGGAGGACATGCATTATTGAAAGCGCATTTCAATACCTATTCACTCTCCTCCTCCTCCTGTGGGTGGCAATCACAGTTTACATAATCTGTCTCTCTGTCCTCCCAGGCAGCTGCTCCCTTCTGGCTGAGTGGTTTGAGGAGGGGGAGGGTGGGGAGAAGGGAGAGACATTAACTGTGTCCTGCCACTTCAGGTAGTGGCCAGGTTGCCTTGAAATGAAGGAATGAGATCCGACTTTGACCCTGCACAGCCCTGGGTTTAAGTGTCACTTCCATGATGTGTGACCTTGGGTATATAACTTTGCCCCCTCCTGGTGATCTTGATCCACTCCCCTGGCCTCCATTACAGTCTCCATGCTAATAGCTCCCAAACCTCTGGTTCCAGCCCAGACCTCTCTCCCAAACTCCAGGTCCACCTGTCCATGGCTTAGCTGTTTGTGTGTTCACAGACAGCCTGGGCTTAGCATGTCTCAAACCGATCTCACCAGTTTTCTCCAAAAGTCTCCATCCACCCATCCATCTATTATCCATCCATCCATCCATCCATCCATCCATCCATCCATCCATCCACTCATTCATTCATCCATCCATCTAGCCATCTAATCATCCATTCATCATCCATACATTCAACCAGTCACCCATCCATCCGCCCATCCTTCCATCCATCCATCCATCCATCCACTCATTCATTCATCCATCCATCTAGCCATATAATCATCCATTCATCATCCATACATTCAACCAGTCACCCATCCATCCGCCCATCCTTCCATCCACCATTTCCTAAGTGTCTAGCATTTGTCAACATTGGGGGCACAGCAACATGCAAAGCAGGCACTGTGTTTGCCCTCCCAATACTTAGTTGTGAAGGACACAGACAGGCAAACAGAAGACGATAATAAAGGTGATGAGGATGATGATAAGGGAAGTGGAAGGTGCTGCAGGAGCGCAGAAGGGGGTACTCGACACAGCCTTGGGGGATCAGAGACTTTTTTGGAGGAGAAGTTGGAGATGTTTTTGGACCTGAAAGGTAAAAAAGAGTGAACCTTCTTTTCCTCTGTGTTCCATTTCTTCATTACCCAAGGGGATTGACACCCAGCAGCCATTCCTTCTTCTTGTAACAGTGTAACAGCACCTCTCCGGGAGCACCTACCCCTTTCCTACTCATGGTCCTTATGGATTGGGTGGGAGGGTCACGTATTACCAGCTCCAGGGGTGGATTTGTGGGATGGATTAGGGATCTGTCTCCTGAAATCCAACCCCAGAACTTTGCTGGAACCCACTGGGGTTGGAGCATCCTATTTCCACTGGACTTGCTCAGCTTGGGGAAGGGTAGTTGCTGTGTTGCCTCCCTGAGGCAGAGATCCTGCCTGAGAGCAACGCCAATGTCAAGGAGAGCAGAGTCGAGAGACGCAGAGTCTTGGGGCCATGATTGGAACCCCTGGATCCAGGTGTGCCCGATGCCCGCAACGTCAGACTTTTCTTTTTATTTTAAGTCATTTTGTGTTAGATTTCTGTCACTTGCAGTTGAAAGAGCCCTCATTAACAGTAAAGTGTCTCATTAACGGTAGGAAAGCATTTTCACATCCTTTGTCTTATTTGATTTCCACAACAGCCCTAGAAGTCTGTTTACAGATGGTGAAACGAAAGCTCAGAGAGTTGAGTCAGTAGGACGCAGCCTAGGTCTGTCAGACACCAAAGTCCATGTTTTATTAAGGATCCTTTGGAGATTAAAACAAGAAGGATGCTAGAGAATAGGATTTAGCTCTGAGCAGAGAGGGCACTGAAGAACTGGCCTGCAGAAGGGGACCTTCCTCCCCACCATCAGCCCACGCACCTTCCATTACATGACCATGTTTCAAGGTTTGACTGAAAAGTCACCTCCTCCATGAAGCCCCCAGGAATGCCCCTCCTTGATGCTCTTCAGCCCCGTCAACGTCTCTTTTACAGCGTCGGTCACTTTCAGCCTCCCCATTTCACTTATGTCAGTGCATGAGTCATCTACCTTTCAGGGAGGTCTGTGCTTTACTCATCTTTGATTAGACCCAAGCTCCTTGCCCCGTGCCTGGCACCCAGTAGGGGATCAATGCATTTTTTTTAAGAAATAAGTATTTGAAGTAAATTAATGTCCAGATAAGAAGTACATTTAGGATGTGAATCAGAGTGACAGGGAGGCAGAGAGAGGAAAGTTGAGATGAGACACAGAGACGGAGAGAGACATACAGAGGAAGGGAGAATGAGTCAGTGAGGAAGTGAAAGACAGAGGGACGGAGGAGGCCTGAGAAGGAGAGTTGGAGAGAGTGTTCTGGGTGTGAAGATTTGGGAGGGCCTGTCAGCCTTGACTGGGGTGCAGATGACCTTACTCCTGGTGTTTTGTAAGGGAACCATCTGGAAAGGACTTGGTTGGCCCAGAACCGAGGAGGGCTGGAGGGATAACCCTTTGGAATGGGTGGATAGTCACTGGTGAGTCAAGGAAGAGTCCCTGTGACCCCCCTCACTGCCACAGGAGGTGGGAGACACAAGCCGATTTTGAGAGCTGCTGGACCTGAAGGAGCTGGCAGGGCTCCACAATGAGGGGAAAGGAGGGGACAAGCTAGCCGGGGGTCAGGGGTCCCTAGAACCTTCTCGTGCCACCTGGGACCTCCCACCAGTGGTGGCCATGCTGTGACCCTTCTCTCCAGGAGCTGACTTTGGACCCCAAACCAGAGAAGGGCCCAGCCCTGTAGGTAGCAGGCCTGTGAGTTGCTCCACTCTGTTCTGGGACTGGTTGGTGTCCCAGCTGCCCCTCTCTCCCTCACAGCTCTGGCCTTCACCATCTGTGGCCCCAAGCCCCACCCAGAAGTGATCCGATCTGTCGTATCCGTCTGCTTATTTCTTGTCCATCTCTCCCCCTGCAGGGGGATCGCCAGGAGGACAGGGACCTTGTGGGTCTCCTGGCACCTAGCAGGGTGCTGGAAGGCTCACCAAAGGCTGTGTGGATTAGTGAATGGAAGAAGAGGCAGGATGGCAGTGTGTGGAGTGTGTGCGGTGGGCCTGAGGCTGTTGCTTGGAGGTAGCCTTGACAAAGCACTTTAGCAGGCAAGGCTCCCAAAATAAAGGCGTCTGGGCGCTGAGATGAGAGCCCTTGAGAAGAGAAAGGCCCTTCTGGGGTTAATTGCCTGGCTGGCTGCCAGGGTGCAGGCAGCTGCAGGGAGGTCCTAGGGGAGGGGTGCTCTTCCTGCCCCTGCCACACCTGCTCTCTGGCCTGGAGGAGACCATGGGAGGCCCTGCTGTAGCTGCGTGAGACAGAAGGATGCTGCCCCTGTGACTCAGGGAGGAGAGAGCCTTAGGACCTGGAAGGTAAAGTGACTGGTTCCAGGCCACAGAGTGAGTGGTGGCAAGTCCAGGCAACTCAGGTTGGCCCAATTCCTCCCTTCACATCTCTGGGCATCCAACACAGTAACGGGGCTGGGGGTCATTAGCCCTGATGAGCCATCAGTGAGCACTGATGGCTGCTCACCTGGGCTGGGGCTTTTGGTGAGATGCAGGGAGAGGGAAAGGAGGAGGGGGGAAGAGAGGAAAGGGAGGGGAAATTTCCTCTTGTGTAACATAGGGAGATAGATGTTCTTATAACTATTTTGTTACCTTTCTTCCTTCCTCCCTCCCTTCCTCCATCCCTCCCTCCCTCCTCCCTTCCTCCCTTCCTTCCTTCCTTCCTTCCTTCCTTTCTTTTTTTCTTTCTTTCTTTCTTTCTTTCGTTCGTTCTTAGATTTATTTTATTTGAGAGAGAGAGTGTGAGCAGGGGCAGAGGGAGAGGGAGGGGGACAGAGAATCTTGAGCAGACTCTACACTGAGCGTGGAGCCTGACACGGGACTCAGTCTCACAACCCTGAGATCATGACCTGAGCCAAAATCAAGAGCCACCCAGGTGCCCCTCTACCTTTCTTTCTGTTCCTTTCTCTTCTCTTCCTTCCCAGGCTCCCTGCTCCTCCCCAAGATTGGCGAGGAAATGAGCAAAGCCCCATGCTAGGGCTCTACACTTAGCTCCAACTGTGACACTGTGGGCAAGTCGTTTCCCCCTCTCAGCTCCGTCACCTCATCTTTGAGAGGTTGATAACAATTGTGACCTCTCAAGGAGGCTGTAAGAATTTAAAGAGAAAGTAGCTGAAGCTTGATGCCTAAGTGAGATGCCATCTGCTTTAGCCAGGGGTTCCAGAGAACCTGCTTCTGTACTCCCTGACACCCTACATGGCTGCCTGAGATGACTTTCTAAAATGAAGTGTAGACCTTGTTCCTCAAATTCCAGGGACATGAACAAGCACTTCAGGAAAGAGGATGTCCAAATGGCCAGTAAGCATATGAAAATGTGGTCAAACTCACTAGGCATCAGGGAAATGCAGATTATAACTCTTACCACTATGTACTCACCAGAATGGCTAAAGTGTAAAGGACAGAAAATGCCAAATATTGATGAGGCCAAGGAAGTACTAGAACTTTCATACAGTACCAGAGAGGGTATGAATCAGGACCCTCATTTTGGAAAAATAAATTTGACAGTATCCCCTAAGGATGAACCTACATCCCCTATAATGCGCTGATTCTACTCCTTTGCATAAACCTGACAGAAATGTGTACATATGTTCGTCCGAAGACATGTATGAGAATCTTAATAGCTACGTTTTTCACGAGTTCTAAGCTGGACACAACGCAAGTGACCATCACCACTAGAATGGGTGAATATATTTTGGCACAGTATAGTCAAATATATTATATATTAACATTATAATATACTATATATAATTCCCAATATAATTATATTGGGAATATAATTTAGCAATGAGAATGAATAATGCACAAGATTGTCACAACATAATGCTATGAAAGAGTCCCAAACACAATGAGTGAAAGAAGTCAAATACTAAAGAACGCAGGATTTCATTTATGTGTCATTCAAAAATAAACCAACTAATAGATGAGGTTAGAAGTCAGAGTGGTGGGTCCTTTTCTGGGAGGTGGTGATGAAAAAAAGGAGCACAAGGGGCTTTCAGGGATGCTACAACGTTTGTTTCTAGCTCTGGGGCTGGTGACGTGGGTATATTCATTTTGTGAAAATTCACTGAGCTGTAGATGTAGGCTATGAGTGCTTTTATGAATGTAGGCTATGTTTCCTGCAAAACCTCTGCCCTGCCGTGGCTCCCTCCTAGTCTTGGACTGGGCCCCAGCTCCATGGCGTCATCAAGGCCCCGGGCTGCCTGCTCTGGTCCCCTTGTCATCACTGCCTGCCATAAGTAATGGGACAGTGGGTAGGTCTTCCCACATGCCAGGCTATTTCTCACCTCTGAGCCTTTGCCCATGTTACCCCTGGGCCAGGCCTCCCTCTCTCCCCATTTTGTCTGCCTCCTCGTCCTTTCCTGAACACCCCATCGACAGGTGGGACATACCCCTCCTCTGATCTCCCACGGTCCTCGTCCACACTTCCTTTTATCTCGGCGATCCCCATATGGTTTCCATATTATTATTACATGCCTGCCCACTCCTGCAAGATGAGGGTCTGTGGCTCATTAGTCCCTCTGTCCCCAATGCTCAGCATGGGGCCTGGCATGTAGACAAACTGAATGTTTGCAGAAAGAATGAAGGGACAGACGTTCTTATTTGGGGATCTTACATGCCTCTCTGGTGCTCCCCTCATTTAATCAGGCTGGACCTCCATCACTGTCTTGTGACAGTCTCTCAGAGATTTATCTTCTCCAGGATAAATGTCTCAGCTGTGATCCTGTCTCCCCTGGGGTGGATTTCTCTGTCTTCTCTCTGGGAACCAGAAATGGACACATATTTCCCTACCCTGAATGCCTCACCTCCTTCATTCTTACCGCACACAGTTCCCCCAGACAACTCCTGGGGACCAAGGCAGTGACTGGACAACCAGAGGGAAGAATTGGGCCAGGTAGCTTTCCCTCAAACCCTAGACCCTAGGGATATCGGATCCTCTCACCACAAACACCATGGGAATGGTCTGAAAGTGGAGTGGGACTCTTGGGGGTGGGGGGTGAGTGTGCAGTGGTGAGCTTCTTGTCACCAGAAGCATGCAAGTGGAAATTGGCTGACTGTAGTTGGGGGTGCTATTGGTGGGAGTTTGGACTTAGTCCCTCCAGACCAATAGGGAAAAAGAAGAGAAAGGACATCAACTGAGGTTCTGTGCGCCCAGTCCTTTACATGTGTAATCTCCTAGACTTCACACAGTTAGTCTGGGAGGAAGGTGTTATAATTGTGCCTGTTTTAGAGATGAGGAAACTGAGGCTCAGAGAAGTGAAGGGTCTGGCTAGGAATTTGAATTAGTAGGAAAGAGTTGAAATTTGAACCCAGGTCTTTCTGGCTTCCAGGATGGCCCTCTTTCTGGAGCATCTCTAAGATTCTGTGATTCCATTCCGAGTCAACATCTGCTGTTGCATTGCACCCTGCATGATGAAGGCCTGGCAAATGACCCGGAGGCGCCTCCCCCGCCAGCGGGGGTTGGGGAGAACTGTGGACGCGCCATTGGCCTAGGCTCTGGGCCAGGCTGACAGCAGGGGTCAGGATCTCTGTGTGCACTGGCATTTGATCACAGAAGAGAGAGGCCCTGTGAGCAGCTGCAGTCACTCCCAGGTCATCCCGGACCTCAAATGAGATGCTAAGGGGCCAGGTGGCGATTTCACTCTAAATGGTTTGCTCATTGGCATTTGACCTCTATTTTCCATCAACTTGATTTTCATTTCCTAATGTTTACTGATTGGAAAAATAAGGAGAGGTGGAAAGCTCAAGCGAATGAAAATCTCTCCTCACTCTCGTCCCATTTTTCCAGATGTCTTGAGTTAAACATACAAATTAAGAGGTGCTTCCATGCGCTGACCATGGAGAGTCCTGTGGCTTCCCATGAATGATGGGCCCTGGCTGCCTCTGCCCCTAATAGCTGGAGTCTACCTGTTGGACCCCGGGGCTCCTTTGCATAGCCAGTTGCAGCCCAGGGTCTGTGCTGCAGAGACACAGACTCAGGGAGTCCCACGGGCTCCATCCAGGTTTCCAGCCCCTTGTAGTGAGACAGCTCGCGGGACCAGGTCTGGCCAAGGCACCGTGAAGGGAGCTGACAAATGCCACTTGTTGGCTGAGGTGTTGGAGTGTTTGGGGGTCTCCTCTTGCTCTCCTCCCCTGCCACCTAATGGTGCAGCCAACCTGGGTCTCTGAGTGGCTGTTTGGAAGGAAGCTACCTGGAGAACTTCTTGGCTTCCCAGCAGATGTCACGGGAGGGAGACACACCCCTTTGTTGTATCAAGTCAGAGGTTTCCGGATTAATTTGTGGCCATCTTGACAACGGCAGTCCCTTCAGCATCCCTTCCATCGATGCCACAGTGCCTCGAATGTGTCAGGGGCTAGGCGGGGCATCGGTGGAAGGCATGGTGGGCACCCTCACCCTCTAGGAAGCACAGTTAAGAGCAGATGGAAACAACTGGGTTTTTGTAATGCAGAGTGTCAGTGCTGTGATAGGAGGAAATAGAGGGTCTGTGGGAATCCAAAGAAAGGGTGGCAAGGCAGACAGAGGGGCAAGTCAGAGAAGGCTTCTCGGAGGAAGTGTCTTCTTTGCTGGGTTGTAATGGATGAAGAGAAGTTAGTTCAGGGGTCACAAACTGGTGGTTTGTATTGTTTGGTCAGCACAATGTTTAAACTGTTTTTCTGGTAGTTAACCATACTTAAAATGGAGGAGTCTCACAAAAGATCTGGATGTGGGGATTTACTTAAAAAAAATCAGGATATCGATCCACAAACACTGAGGCCATGAGTCTGTGCAGCAACAATGGTCTGGAGCTTGCGGTGGCTGCTCCCTTCGACGGATCACCAGAGTTCCTTTCGTGTGCTTGCTTCTGGCCAGCCCTGCAGACTGTTGGGGTATGCAGCCCTTGAATGAGTAATCCTCATTAGACTTCCTCAACCCAGAGATCCTTTTAAGCTATGGGGCTAAGGAACAGGCTTATCCAGACTTCTCCCTCCTGCAGCTCATTAGAGGATCCAGAAGTCCCTCATTTGAAGTCTGAGGGGCTCCTGTCTTGACTATGGCTGACTACTGGCCCCAGATCAGGACAGTGACCCTGGTCCAGTCAGTGGGGGAGAAAGGAAGCCCCAGGGATAACTCTGAAGAGTCAGGCCCAGGGGACCACGTTGCCTGCTCCTGCCTTGGCTCCTCGTGGTAGACATTTGCTGCTTTTGGCTGCCCAGAATCCATTTCTCCTGGTTTTAGCAACAGTCCCTTGATTTTCTTTTTGAGAATCACCCCTTCGTCAGTGTTCAAACCTTGGAGGGAGTCTGTTCAAGCTTCGTGCTCTCTGCTGGCCAAGAGGAGGACACAGGCCCCAAGCCAGGCCAGCTGGTGCCCCTCCTGGGGCTGTGGGTCACGAGCAGAGTGGTGCAAGGAGGAACAGACGTGTGATACATCCCACGTGGGATCTTGGAAAAACTGGCCTTATTTCATGCTTCCAGGCCCCGGTCTGTTCTGGCTCTTGCGCTTTCCTGGGCCTGATCGTCAGTCTTCCGTTGTCTTCCAGGTGCTAATAACCTCTCAGTAACCCCTGCTTCTGTTTGATTGGGGCAGATTTGGTATCAGTAACCCCTGCTTCTGTTTGATTGGGGCAGATTTGGTATCTGTTGTTTGCTACCTACACCCATACACAGCCCCTCTCAAAGGCAGGTGTGAACTGTTTGGATTCACACTGGATTTCTCTGAATGTGAGCCAAGCTTGCACAGGCGGCCGAGGCAGACTTTGCCTTTTCCTCATCCTCAGCTCCTTCCTCCCTGTCTTCTGGAGCCATTAGGTCAGCCCTTGCAGTCCCAGCCTTGTCAGAAACCAGAGTGCTGGAATTTCTTCCAGACACACCCTCTGGGAGTAGCCTTGACCATCCTGGCTGCTGCTGGGCCAGTTGTGTTCCCTGGACTCTCCGCTCAGCCTGGAGGCTCCGGGTCACCTGTCCAAGCATTTTGGCTCCTTAGAATGGGGCCTCCTTTGCCTCCCCAGGATGAGGATTGACCTTAGCCTGTGGATGAGTCTAGAGACAACTTGCCTGTGGGCCCAGCACAGACTCTGGGGCTGTGGGAGTCCCTGTGGTACTTACTGCCAGACTGGCTTTTGTCTCAGTTAAGACCACCTTGATCTTGTTTCCACGCATATATCCTCCTTTACTTTACACCAAGCAAAAATCACTTTTTAAATCTTTAATATGTATATTTTTAAAGGGAACATGAGATCATTCTCATAAACAAGAAACCTGCATCGTATTCTATAAATGGAAGGTGATGGTAAAAAGGACACGGAAAATACAACATTGTTATTTAATTTCAGCTAGGTACTGTTGCTGGAAAGCCCTTTGTCCAAAAGGAAGATCAGGAAGTGTTGCAGAGGCGTTAAGTAGATGCTGACCTCCCACTGAGAATTCCTCCTTGATGTAATCAATGGAAAAGGAGGTAACTCTCTCCCAGTGCTACTTAACTTGTGCCTGCATAACTCTTGAAATGGCCTCAGGGACCGGTGATGGTTGCTGCCCACTCTGTGGAAAGCATTGCTTCTGTAGCCTCTACCTGTTTTGAGATCCTGTGGCTAGCTGCCTGTCCCAACTTGACCCCGGCTGCCCACTAGCCCTTGACCGTGGCATCCCACTCGTACTGACCTCGCCGTATTCCAAGCTGACCAGGCCTGGGGGCCTGCCTTGCCCCAGTGGATGAGCTTGGTTCTAGGTCCAGCCATCTCAGGGAATTGAGAGAAGAATACAAGAATGAAGTCCTTAGAGCCCTTCCCAAGTGACAGACATGATAGGTATTTTACTCAGATTATCTGAGTTTTCCCCACATTCCAGTCATTCATCTTCTACCTTCATGATTTCTGCCGTATCAGTGCTATTCATTTTCCTTGTAGTTTACTTTAAATTGATTTTTCTTTTAAAAAGCTCAGAATTTTATTTTAAAAGGAAACGCCATGTTTTCCCCATAAATCAGAGAGTTTGGTGTGCCAGTTATATTTTTCTAACATGCATCGATTGTGAGCTATTAAAGCAATACGTGTTCATCCATCTACCACCTAAAATCATCGTGCACACACCATCAATCGCCCGTGTACCAGCCCTTGGGAAATACTGTAACTCCTTAGTTAATTCTCACATGTTTCTGGGAGGATGGTTTATAGGTAAGAACAGGGAGGCTCAAAGGATTCCCTTCCTGAAGTCCCACAGGCGGAAAGGCTTGGGGCAGAGATTTGAATCCAGACAGTCTAACTCCAAATGCCAAGGCTCTTTCAACACTAGTGCTTTCCAAATGGATTTCTTTTTTAAATCCAAAGAATCCGTTAAAAATGAAAATGTGTTTGGAAATCCAATATAAAAAGCAGATAAATTTGGAGCTTTTACAAATTATTTAAATGGGATTGTTGGGTGCAGAGATTCTTTTTTTGAAACTTCTCTTGCCCTAATCCATCCTACAGTGGCCCCTGAGAACCTGTCCCAGAAGCCCAGGACTCTGAGGAATATTAATTTGAACCCACGTGGCACCACCCTATCTCTTGAATTCATTTAGTCCCATTTTCCCCATGAGCCAAACTCCTGAGGGGCAACTTCTGGATCTATGTTATCTTTCCTGGCTGGGCATCTCTACCTTGGACCTTTGCCATTTTGAAATCTTGAAATTTTCCATCTTACTGTCTTGAAATCTTCCACTGGCATTGTAAGCCTTCCTCTGACCTAATTATTCATTCATCAAACACTGATGTCTAACCTGTACCCAGATTTTTAGATGACACAAGAGGAATAGATATAGTGTCTTTGGTGGGTTCCCAAGCCCATACGGAAGACAGATAGACACAGCCAAATACAGTAAGGGTTGGAGCAGCCCCTGTTCACCTGAGTCTCATTGTTGCCTCAGTTCCCACCTCCTTTAGGTGGCTGGTTGCCTCCTGTATGGAGCAGCGCCCAAGATGGAGTCAGTGAAGTGACCCCAGGGGTGCCAGAGGCCTTGTCTGATTCCTCACTGTGGTTCCTGGGTCACTGTTCTCTTCAGCAACCAATGCCGGATTTAAGTCTGGACTTAAAATCATACCTTACGGAGACCCCCAAAACCCTCACTCCAGCAAGAGGACCAACTTACAATTGTGCCAGCATCTGCCATATGGAGCTCTGACTGGCTCCTGGCCTCAGCCTGCCTTCTCTCCCTCATGACCGTCTATGGCTACCCCCAAGCTAGAGATCTCCCACTGAAGTGGGTACCCCTAAAGGATTCTCTCTGCCATGAAGAGAAGAAATCTGTCACTCAAAATTATGGGGGGATCCTGTGAGAGTTCCAATAAGTTTTAAAGATTTCTAAAAGACATTCAGCCTTGTGGTGCCCCCAACCAAGCCAAGATTTCTACCCTTTTTCCTCAGCCCTGGCTATAGCCCTGGTTCTCTCCAAGATGCCTCCATTTTTGTCAGACACTGAATGTCACCAGAACATCACTCTTGGGGTTTCCCTAGTACTATGGGATCTGGTCTAAGCTAAGCTTGAGTTCTAGGAAGCTTCTCCCTTGCTAAGTCCTAGAATTGGGTCTACTAGCAAACTGAAAACAAGTCAATTCAAGCCAAGTCAACTCGGCTCAACTCTACTCAGCTTAACTCAACTCAACTCATTTCAAGTCAATCCATACTTACTGTGTATCTTTCTGCCTACCCTGAGCTAGGCTCTAGTTTTAGGAGAGGTAGAATCCAACAGTTAATAAGACATAATGTTTACACTCAAGGAGTTTTCTCTTGGAGAAAGAGTCACCTCTTTCTCTTGGAGAAAGAGCTTCCTTTCTGGCCTGGAAACATCCCAACCAGCAGGTAATTCCTGGGGTCAGCTCCCCCAGACTTCTCAAACTACCCTCCTGGATTGTATGACTTCAAGACTTTAGACTGCAAAATCAGTTGGTCCCTTACCCTTTAGGAGGATATGGTTCTTATGGGTCCTGAGTCATTCATTTATTCACAAACTTGCTCTGAGCACTTACTATGTGCTAGACACCTTACAGACATTATCTCATTTAATTTGCCCAGCAACCAGTGGGGATACAGAACCAGTACATGGCCAGTTAAAATTTAACCCAGCTTAAATTCCAAAGCTCATGTTCTTTCCATCTCATCCCACTGTCTCTTAGAACAATTGGATAGAATCCATTATAAAGGATGTTTAAACAAATACGTTCCATATGGAGGGAAAGAGTAGATTAATGAATATTTTATGTAAAGCAAAATCTCACCTGACCAGTTTATTAGAATTCTTTGAGGAGGGAACTATATAGGGAGATAAGGGTGACTTTCACAAAAAGCCTTTGTCAAATTTCCATCCCAAAGCCTATTAATAAAATTGATTCATTATAGAATTGGGCAGAGGTGGGTGGTGAGTGGGAGGAAGTCTATTTTTGCATGGATAGAGAACTGGCTTAGAGACAAGAAAGAGAGGGTGGGGATAAATGGGTGCTTTTTCAAATGAAGAACTAGGGTTCCCCAGGAATTGGTACTGAGTTTGGTCTTATATAACACCCAAGGCACATGCATTGAGTGTCCAGTGTGTGTATTTACTGTAGTAAGTATGGTAAGTGAGTAAGTAAGGATACACACCAAAACCAGACTTAGCTCCCCTCCCGGAGAAGCCCAGAGAAAAAAGTGCTCTGTGACATCTCCAAGTTGTCAGAGGACAGGCAGCTCTGGAGGGGCCGAAATGCCAAGACGTTGGAGATAAAACAGAAGACAGTGGCCAGGAAAGGGGCAAGAGTGCCATGCAGAAGTCAGAAGATCTGAGCTGCAGGACTAGTCTGTTACTGATTTGCTGTGTGACACTGGGCAAGGTCCTTCCCTCTCTGGGTCCCAGTTGTCCCTCCTGTACAAGGAAGGAATTGGACTAGATGCCTTGTAAGGGTGTAGTGTTCTGGATGGAGGAAGGATTTGAAATAGAACCTGATTATGAGAAAGTCTCTATTTCCTGTGGCCAAAATGTCTCCTTCTGTGCCTGCACTGAGATGGGGGACCACTCTCCTTCTGTCTCTCTTATTTGTGAACAGTGAGGATGAGGCAGAGAGCCATGAGGTCTGTGATGCTGGGGCGCAGAGCCCAGCCTGGAATCCCTCAGTGGCATTCATTGCGAGTGACTCAGCGTCATAAATAGCTCCCATCTGGATGAGCAATGATATCTATAGCGATCGAGCGATCTCTATATCCACACACACTCTCTCTGTGCAAATATGTGGCTCACTGTATGCTAAATACGAGGTGGCCTGGAGACGTTCCTCCTCTTAAAAGACTATTTGGTATAAAACTCAAGACTGTTTATTTAAAGAAACAAGTTTACAACTATGCACATTGGATTACTGGTAGTGGGTGGTGGGGAAGAGGCGATGTGGATGAAGGGACGCTGGGTGTGATCCAAGCTTGGGGGCCACTGAGGCCGACCACTCCACCTTCATCCTTCTGTCTGCAGTAGGAGGGGTAATGGACACCACACATGAGGTGTTTGAGATCCTGGGGTCGGGGTACAGGGAGGGAGTACTGTTGAGCTCATTGGCGCAGGAAGCCACAGTTAGCAGAAAGAACATAGGAACTGGGGTGACAGGAGAGCCAGGTTCCCGCCCTGCTCTGCCCTGCCATTGATCTTGAACAGTTCAGTAATTCACGCATTCATTCATCAAGTATGTACCAAGCACAGACAAAATGCACAGGCCACATAGGGATACAGACAAGAAAATGTAGGTTGGAATTCAGGCGTAGCTACCTGCCAGCTATAAGCACTTTTCCGTCTCTGTGCTTCAGCTTCCTTATCTGTAAACTGGGGATAATACCCCCTAAGGTTTAATGCACGTGAAAGTGCTTCTCTGTTGTAAATGGCTCCAACAATGCAAGCTAGCCTCATTCCACCACATTGCCCAGTTGACCCATCTCCTTTCCACTTAGGAGTGTTCTGGGGGATCACGGAGAGGCAATGTCCTCATGAGCCCCTTCACCAGGGCCCTGGGAGTAGGGGCCCGAACACCACCCATGGGAATGACCCTGGGCAGTACCCTTACCTTTGCTTCTTGGCTGAGCTGAGATGTAGGGCCCTTCAATCAACGAGTAGAGCAAGTCGCATGCCAGAGATGTGCAGCTTCCTGGAGGAGGAGAGAGAGTGTTCAGGGGTGAGGGGGGAGAACTTCTGGGGTAGTTCAGTGGAGTGCCCTGAAAGGGCACTGAACCCCAGACTCCCCTGAGGACGTGCCCTTGCTTCTCCTGAGGCCACCACAGATCCCCGGGGTTCTAGCAAGGGACTGGGCAGGATGGGAACCTACCTGGCATCAGACCCAACCCCTGGCCCCACTTCACCACTCCCCTGACACCAGTTGCCCTTCTTGGCCGCTGGCATGGGCATCGCCTGTTGGTGCCACTGACCACACTGCTTTCTGGCTTAAGTGTGATTTCTGACCCATGTCATTGGGCATGGTTTACTGTCACTCATATCTGGATTTGAATTCTGACTTTGGGAAAATCCATGACATCTCCCCAAACCTCAGTTTCCTTATGTGTAAAATGGGGCTACCAACAGCCCTGATCTCATACAGTAAGTGCCACATGAGCACCTGTTGTAATCATTGTTGTCCATGTTGACTAAGAATAACTCCAGCGGTATCTATTACCTTGTGGCCCCTCAAATTTTAGTTACCTTGTCCTGCTTTCTCCTAGGAGGTGCAAAGCATTCCTGAAAGGCAAGGGGCATGTTCCATGACTTTGTCTCTGGAGCCTTGCACGAGTCCTGACAGAAAGTGGGCATCCAGTAAACCTCTGTTGATTGAACAATGCTCCACAAGTTTGCGGGGTTTGCCTTCACAGAGTTAGGGTTAGTGAGGTTGATTTTCTCCCATTTTACAGAGGAGAGCACAGGTGCAGAGAGCGGAGGTCATCTGGTCTGCTTCCCACAGGCGCGGGTGTGGACCAGATGAGAACCCATGGTCCCCATTCTGCCCCCCCCCCACCAGCCCTGCAGTCAGGGCCTCTGGCTGGACACCAAAGCCCCAGCAACTGCACGCGCCCGCGTCCAACCTGGTGCCACCTCCTCCATGTTTTCCCTTCCTCCCGTAACCACAGTCCTGCTGTCACTCAAGAAAGGGGACATTCTGGTGTCCTTTCCAGAGGTGGGGACTGAGGATGTGCCCCCGATGACAGACATGATTTCCAATTGATCTGCCAACTAAAGTGCCTTCCCAGGACTGGCGGTCTTTTGGGACTGCCCTGGGATCACGGCACCCAACCTCTCGGCCTCCACTGCTCCAAGCCACTCTTACCTCCTCCCGCAACCTCCTCCCTCCCCAGGCCCGCCAGCCACTGGACTCGGAGCTGAGTGAGGCAGGGCCAATTCCCCAGAGCCCCGCACTTAGCAGGACTTGATAAGTATCTGTTGGGTGAGTGAATGAACGAGTAAACAGTGGCTGAATGACTGTGTTCTGAATGCTGGGGACACTGCAGGGAAAAGGGCAAGCCTGCTCCAGCTCTCGGGGAGCTGACAGTATTTGAATGTAAAACTAACAACTGGATTGGAAAGAGGGCAGATGTTACCGTTCCCTGACTGGCTAGGTGGGGGCGTGGGGGCGGAGTGTTGGAGAGCCCGCTGACTGCCCAGGGAGCACCTTGGAGCTGAAGGTGGCCTCCCTGGCCTCAGGCAGGGCCATCTGTGCCCCGAGTGTGGGGGGCTGACCTTTAAGAAAGAAGGCCAGGGAAGAAAGGTGGTGCGATTATGTATTTAACGTCTACCTGATGCCGAGTCCACAGCTAGCGTGCGCCTGGAGCGGAGCAGATACTTAAGTTTTTGTTTACTGAATGAACCCATTTGTTCAATGGGTGGGCCGAGTGTGTCGAGATGACTCAGGTCTAGGGGCTGGTGGGACTCGAGAGTGATAACTCTGAGAATTATTATGACGTCCACTTGAACAGGGCTCCACGGTTCTTGGAGCCCATTCACACCACAGATATCATTCACCCGTGCCGATGAGGACAGCGCACACACGTGTGTTTGTGAGCACGCTGGGCTGGGCGCTAGCAGTATTCACCAAGCTACGGGGCGACAGTAGCACTTTCAGTGTATCTGTGATGTGCTAGACCCTTCACGTCCACATCACCTGGGAAGGCCATGGTCACCATTCCCATCACACAGAGGATGGCACAGAGGCTCAGAGGAGGCTTGATCTTGCACAGTTGGAACCTAGGTCTCGCTCTAGGAGTGAGATGTACAAAGCCCACAGTCTAATGGGGATCCCAACAGTAAAGAGGATAGTTAAAATCCAGTGTGACGCCCCCCAGAAATGCACGTTTGTCAGGGATGCCTCACTGCCGGTAGGCAGGGGGAGGGCTTCCCTGAGAAGGTGAGCCTTGAGCTGAGGCTTAAAGGACCAAGGAGATGGAAGGGCTTTCCTGGTAGAGGGAGTAGCATTTGCAAAGGTGTGGATGGAGCATGAACCCACTTGGAGGAATCTGGTTTGGCCAGACCCTTGGAGAGAAAGATGAAGCTGGGAGGTTGTCAGGGCCAGTGATAGGGAGCTTTATTGAGGCTGGAGGATGATGGACAGCCACTGTCGGGCTCAGCTTTGTGCTCTGGACGGCTCCTTCTAGGGGCAGGGCAGCAGTGGGGGAGATGGGAGGCTAGGTAGCAGGACTTGTGCTTGATGAATTGGGTGGGGGGTAGAGGGAGAATCGGACTCTGCCTCCTGACTTGGGTGATGCGTGGGTGATGCATGATGGACGGTCTGTGAGAGTCAGCTCTCCCATTGGCTGAGCCACCCTGTGGAGCTGGAGTCCTCCCAAGAAGACCTCTGTGGCAGGTCCTAGTCTCTGCCCCAGCCCCAGCCCCAGCAAAGCCCTCCTCTGCCACCTGGCTGCTCCCAAACTGTATCCTAGCAACCTCACAGCCCTCACCTTGGCAACGCCTGCTCCTGCACTCTCTTTCTGATTGGGCTGGAAAGGAAGGTGGAGCTAGAATGCCTCCTGTCCACTAGACCTGCTCAGGAAACCAGCCTGGGCCACACCACAGCCCGCAGCCCTGGGTTTATCAGGTGGAGACTGGCCAATCAGATGCAGGATGTGGGTCTGGACGCAGGGTATGGGTCTGGACGCAGGACAGGAGTCTGGACTCAAGCCCTGCGAGCTGGATTCTGACCCCAGGGCTGATGCTCTGTCTGAGTGACCTTGGACAAGTCTCTTCCCCTCCCTGGGCCTCAGGTTTTCCCTTTCGTAAAATAAGGAGGTTGAGCAACACCATCTCTAGAGTCTAATCTTACCTTATTCCATTTTTGACCTTTTCCCATGGTTATTGGTTGGATGCTCTGTTGCTGGCACGGATTTTAGTGTCAGACTCTAGGAGTTTAAATCCTAGTTTGCAGGTCACCTGGATAAGTCAGGTAAGCATCCAAGAGGTTCTTGGTTTCTGCTCAGGTCATGATCTCAGGGTCTTGAGATCGAGCCTCGCATGGGGCTTTGCACTCAATGGGAAGTCTGCTTCTCTCACTTTCTTTCCCCCTCCTTCCGCTCCTCCCATCCCCACTCGTGTTTTCTCTCTCTCTAAAATAAATTTAATTTAAAAACTCCCGCTTTGCTTGGCCAAATCACTCTACCTCTCTGAGCCTAGATTTTTTTCCCTCCGTAAAATGATTGTATTTCATACTATCTCACCCAGGGGGTTATGAGCACAGTCAGTTAAAATGGTATAAATAAAAGTGCTTTATAGGTGGCGGAGAGCTATGTGAGCGTGACCTATTTCATCACAGGAGCTGTGCTATAACCATTCACCGAATGCGCTCCGCACCTCCCACCAGCAGCAGCAACAAGCATTTACTGAACATTTACTATGTGCCAAGCATTGTACTGGGGTTTTACTTACGTCATGTTATTTTGTCTTCACTGCAACCAGGTAAGGTATTTGCTACTATTATTCCCATTTTCCAGGTGAACAAAGGAGGGCCAATATGGTTTTGTATAGAAGGAGCTCAGCCGAATTCCCTGGCTTTAAACACTTGACTGTTTAAAATTTAACGAGGTGGCCACCTCAGATCTCCTCTCCCTATCTCGGGTTTTTCCTCTTGCCTGAAGTCAGGATCTCACTGACGGTTTGGTGGGCAAAGGGGCAGCCCTCTCATTTATTGAGCATCTCTTCGAAGTGCCAAGAATTGGCCAGCTTCTCAGGCTTTTCCCTGCATGCCAGTCCATTGGGGGTGGTCTCATTATAATGCAGATTCTGATTCAGTGGGGCTGAGATGCTGGTGAGATTCTGCATTTCTTTTCTTTTCTTTTTTTTTTTTAAAGATTTATTTAGTTGACAGAGAGAGATCACAAGTAGGCAGAGAGGCAGACAGAGAGGAGGAAGCAGGCTCTCCACTGAGCAGGGAGCCCAATGTGGGCCTCGATCCCAGGACCCTGAGATCATGACCTGAGCTGAAGGCAGAGGCTTTAACCCACTGAGCTATCCAGGTGCCCAAGATTCTGCGTTTCTAAAGCATTCCTAGGAGATGCTGATGTTGCTGGCCTGGGAACCACACTTTGAGTAGCCAAGTGCTAGAGGATTTCAAATCTTATCTTCTTGAATCCTGGGGACTAAGTCTTTTTAGCCCAGGGTCACAGATGGGGGCAACTGAGGGTTGAGAGGCAACATACCTGACTCAGGGTCCTAGAGCATACAAGGGGTGACTTTGAACTTCGATCCGCCTGGGAGTACACAGTGCCAGGGGTTGTGTGCCAAGCCTCCTGGTTGTGTGGTGCCTGCTTGGGCTTCTGTCTCCACAACCAAGGCAGAGAGTCTCTGAGATGCCTACTAAGACCTGTTTCTTACTTTGAGTTTGTCACGAGCAGACCGGTTTTGGGCGCTGGCTTCCAGTGGGAAGAGGGCCCTGGCCCAGGAAGTGTCCCTGCTGTTGAGTGGACATCTTAGGACCAGGATGAGATCCTGCACATGTATGACTCATCTGCTGGTCCTACCCCCAGCCTGGCTCTTTGGGAATCCTGTCTTTATTGGAAATTTTCAATGTTTCATTCATCATGGATTTGGGGGGCACTAATTTTGTTTTTAAAAAATATGCACAGCATGTTATTGACTTTGATGACTGAGCCTCTTGCCCTCGCCTCATCCCAGTCCCAGCCTAGCCCTATGTCTTCTCTGCCCTTCCTGCCTCATGGCATTAGGATGCTGCCTGCAAGGCACTGTGGTGCCCACCCAGCAGCTGGCCAGCCAATGCATTTATTTCCCAGCAGGGGAATCCATCACTCGGCTTGCCTTTTGGCTGATCTGCTCTAGTGATGGCAGCAGGAATTGTGGTCCTGACAGGGGTTTGGGTGATCACTCTGATGTGGGCTTTGCCCCATCAGGTCCCTTACCAGTGAGGAGAGGGAGAGAAGGGACTTCACTACAATTTAGATTATGCCACCCCTCTGCTTCACCCAGTCTTCAAGGCCCTGCCAGCTTTGGCTCCTTTTAACCAATCTGTTCTTATCTTTCTCTCTCTCTCTTCCTCCCTCCTTCCCTTGGCTCCTGTCATGCAACTTTGTCAGGCTTCTTCCTACCTCAGGACCTTTGCACTTTCTGCCTGGATACTTGTCCCATGACCAGCTGCTTCTCCCTGTCCAGATGTCACCTTCAATGCCTGTTCCTTCAAGTCCTACCTGCCTTACACAAACAGCCCCCACCTCCTTGACACACCCTTCTTTTATTTCCTTCCTAGCACATATATAACTTGGTGAGATTATTTTATCGTTTACTTGCTTGTTTTCTGTCTCCCCACTACAATGTGAGCTCAGGAAGAGCATGGACCTTATCTTGTCTGTCTTATTCTTCATTGTCTTTCCAGCTTTCAAACACTTCTTGGCCCATCATAGGTGTTTGGTGAGCGTTGAGGCATCAGTGAGCCATACCCTGGGCCTGAGTTTCCACATTTGCGAAACAGGATTTCAACCTGAACCCCACTTGGTCAGGATCAAAAGCAAAATGACCCAGTTTGGGGCCAGCAGTACTATCCCTGTTGTTTAGCTGATGAACTTGAAGCTCAGAGAAAGATGGGACTTGCCCCAAGTCACTGGCCAGGAAACGCGTGGGCTGGGGCTCTCTCCAGTTTGGAGAAGCACCTGGCTCCACGCCCCGCCCGGAGCAGGCCTTCAGGAACGGGATGGGTGGATCTGAGTTCCTTGGAGTCTCTTGCCATCTGCTGCTTGAGCTGCAAGACCTTCCTTGCCTGCCAGGCTGTCACAGCTTCCTGACGAGTCAGAGACAGAATTCTAATGGCTGTTTTCTTGTGGAACACAAAGGCCTGCCTCTTGCAAATGTAGAGATACATTTTCTCCGCATTGGCAATTACGACGCTGGATGTCTGGGGAACGTTTTTCATCTTCCAGACACTTCACCAAGATTAACTTCTGAACCTATGCAGCAACGCTTGTTGCAACTCGAGTAGGTGTCTGGGGCAGTGTGGGCAGCAGTGTCTTCTGTCACAGGAGGAGCTGGGGTTTAGAGGGCTGGAGGCCCCCGAGTCAACATCTCTAGGAGTTTGGTCGATTTTCCTGAGAGCGGTTTCTCCGCTGTCGGAAATGCACTGACCTTCTTGAGGATTCAAGGATTCTGACTTTCCCTGCGTGATTTGGCTGTTGATTTAGCAGTGTGTTCCACAAGTACTTCCTGAGAGTTTCCTAGGCATCCTTCTCACCCTGAGCATGCAATGGGGGAACAAAATATATACTGCCCTTACTTTCCTACAGTACTGAACCAGTAGGAGAGACCGACAACAGTGTCCCACCCGTAACTGGCTGTGTGACTGTGGGTAGGTCCCTCTCCCTCTCAAGGCCGTTGGGTTTAGCTTTCTCTCCTCCCCTGGGCCCCCTGCTTAAAGGCCTTTGATAGCCCCTGTTGGCTTACAGAGAAGATGGGCCTCTCTGGCCTGGCCTTCAAGGTCCCTGAGAGCTGGGCTCTATTTGACCTTTTCCAGCACAGGCTTCTGCTCTCCTGCTCCCATTTGCTCTGTTTCTATTTAACCAACACTCATACATTAATTTCTAGGTGCTTTCCAGGCACTGTCTAAATTCTTCACAACACTGAACTTGCTCAATCCTCACAGAACTCCCTTGTGATTCTCGCCAGTGCCATTTTCAAGAGGAGGACCCTGGGATACAGAGAAGTAAGTTGTGTGTTTTCACACAGCTGCTAAATGGGTGGCTGGGATTTGAATCCCGGGCAGCCTGGCTCCCAGTTCATGCACTCCACTGCTGCTAAGTTACCTTTCTCTGTCCTCGGCACCAGCCCTCCTCTCACTTTTCCCAGCTGCACTCCAACAGCCATTGCCCACTTCCACGAAGCCCTCCCTGATGCCTCCCAGGCTGAATGGGTTCTTCTTAGCTCTGTGTCCCCACAATGCCTTGTACATCCCTCCCCATGGCAGCCCTTCCCAGAGGTTCATGTCCTGTCTCCTCTGCTAGATGCTGAACACCTCGAGGGGCAAAGCTGTGTGTCACCTTCTCTGCCTGCTCTGTACCCAGCCCAACGTGTTCATAGCATCCATCTCCGTGCAGTAACCAGAGGCATCTTTTTAAAGCAAAATCAGTTTGTATCACTCTCCTGCTTAAAATCATCCAGTGACAGTCCATTGCATTTAGAATAAAATCCCAAATCTTGACTGTGGCTTAGAAGGCTCTGCATGAGGGACTGGTTTTCATATTAACTTTTTAATTGTTATTAATGACTGTGTCTCCTGCAAGTCTGTAAGCCCCATGGGAGCAGGGATCTGAGGGATCTTGTTCCGTACCTGGGAACCTACCTGACACAGAAAAGCCACTCAGTGAGTAAATATTGGAGGAAGAATAAATGCTCACCAAGGTCCCTTCAGAATCAGTCCCACCTATTGCAATTCAACTAGGCCCAGATAGTATAATATAATACAGCTTTCCCCTTATCTCTGAAAGTAGAGTGTTCTTATGAAACCTTTTGTAAACCAAAATGGTGCAAAGCAAAGAAGCAATTACCATTTGGTAAAAGTGAAATCCTCTTAAAATTTCCTTTGGTTAGTGAAATGACCTACTAATGTAGGTCTTCCATAAAAGTGATGTGAAAAAAGTGAACTTTCGGATAGTGGGGGAAAACCTATATCATCATAATAAAATATAATATAATAATGTAATATATGTATTATAACATATCTGAATTGGTCTTATCTCACACTGAAAGCTGGGATAATTTCACAAGCTGAAATTCACTATCTTTATCGTCTTTCTATGTCTTGCCTGCAGTCAGACTCCCAGAAGTGAGGCAATTTTATTGACCATTCTTTGCTGACTCCTCTTCACCAGGGATGCCTAGAACTCCTTCCATGTGCTTTAACTTGTCCACCTAAGATTCAGGGAGACTTGTGCCAGTGTGAGATATTGCCTTCCCCATTTTGCAGCAGGGATGTTCTTGAAAAACAAAATGCTGACTTGTGAAGTGCCTGGAGCCTGATGGGAGCACACATACCCATCACAGACATCACATCTCATCAGGAACGGGAGAGACTTCATGCTCTGGAAAGGCACAAGAGCTCTGAGCCCTGACAGCACCAAGGCCAGACACAAATCATACCTCAGAGGAATGGCAGTCTATAGCCGAGAGGGATGTGCAGCCTGATTTGGGGCAAATGGAAAAAGTGAGGCTTCACGTGTATCTGGTTAAGGCAAACCAAGTGGGCAAAAGCGTGCATAAATGAGATCTGGGTGTCTAACCGCAGATATTTGTTAATGAGAACCAAGAGACAAAGCAGGAGATGGACACAGAGGCCAGAATACAGGTACCCTGTCATAGACTTTCTCCAGAAGCACATGGAAGGGAAACATGTCAAGGTGTCTCAAAGACCAGCTGCCATACATTGTCATCCTCTTGAGAACCAGAAAGGAAATTTCTTGCCCCAATCCCTCCCCACCCCTTCCAGCTCTTTGAGCTTGGGACAAAATGGCATCCCAAGTTTACAGGCTGAAAAACTCTAAGACCTCATCTTTCAGGCAGAATGGTGAACTGACAAGAACCTTTGATTATGAGTTCAAAGGCCTTGGCTCTGGTCTCAGCACTGTGGCACTTTGGGTAAATTCCTCTCTATTTCTGACCCTTGCCTTCCTCATCTGTAAAATGTGGCTATTTGGTTTGACGATTTCCAAATCAAGGATTTCCATGACTTTAAGCCTTCTGTCCTCATAAGCTAATGGTTCAGATTAGTTTGAAAGGGAGGCTCTTACTTTTGTCTTTTTCTTGATGGGGGCTCAATTTGTCTTTTGGTCAGCCTTGCAAACAGTTACTAGCCTCTGGCCACAGTGTAGGTAGTGGAGATAAACAATTCTGGCTTGGTAAAATCTGTTGAGGCTGATGTACCCTCTATTTTTTTCTGAAATAGTTTCTCTAATAATGCACATGGCTCATCAGCATAGGGTAAAACTCTCAAAACTTTCTGCTAAGGATAGGGATGTTCAGAACAGATTGTGGAAGGAAAGTCATAGTTTGAGTTAGAGACTTCCAAGGTAGAACAACATTTGAATGGCAGGGTGTTGTTGTTGATGTTAAAATCTTTCTGCACTAAATGATATGATGTCTTGGGTTTGCTTCAAAATAAGTCTGTGTGTGTGTGTGTCTGTGTGTCTGTGTGTGTGTGTGAGTGTGATAAGAGTGGGTGTGGGTATAGATGAAACAAAATTGGCCAACTGTTGAAGCTTGATGATGGGTACGTGGGGGTTTATTATACTATTCTTTCTATTTTTTTTAAATAGGGTTGAAATATTTCATCATAGAAAAGGCTCTTTGGAGACTGGCTACAGATTTTCTCTCTCTCTACTCTCACCTCACAGTCCCCATCTCGAGGACTCTCCAGCACAATGACATCACCCCGGTGGGTCTGATCTCACACTTTTTGGCTTTTCCACACAGCCCCACCTGTTTGAGGTCGCTTTCCCCTTCTCTCCCCACCGCTCATCCCTCCCGCCTCTGCCATCCCATCGCCTTGGATACTCACCTTGATGATAGCACTTATCGCATCATATTGCAACTGATTTCTGCTTCCTCTGCTGGCCTGTGCCCTCCCCAGGACACTTCTCTGTCTCCCCAGTGCACAGCCAGTGCACCTAAGAGATCTTCAGCACATGTTTACAGAGGGAATAATAGCAGAAATGATAGCTCGTTTTTTGAGTACTTATTACGTGTCAGACACTGCCCTAACCTCATTATATAGGTATTTCATTAAATCCTCACCACAAGTGGGTACTACTAACCTGTCTTCTCATCACTCTCCCAAGGTCACGTGCTAGTAAGTGACAACTGAGATTGGAATCAGAATGGAAACAACTCTGCTCTTCTCCCTGCATCTGGGGTGTTAAAACACTGCTCCGTGAATGCTACACCACAGGCCCGGGCTTTGGGGGAGCCTGAGCTTTAGGCCCATTTCTGCTACTAAATTGCTGAGTGACCTTGGGCAAATCACCTCTGCCCCCTATGCCGCCGCCGCCGCCGGCCGCCGCCTCCGCCGCCGCCGCCGCCTCCCCGGTAGAGACTACCAGTGACTGAGAGGGTCACGTGAGGCAAGGGCCCTCCCAGCTTCGGCTCGCAGAGAAAAGGTTTCCTCTTACACATTTGGTTTTCTGCCGCGGAGTTGGCTTCCCAGTTTGGGAACCTCCCAGCTTCTCATGCTCCTTCAACCTCTTTTCTTACTAATTGCAGCCTCCCCGAGCCAAGCCACGATTCACAACCTGCTGCCGGGGTTCCTCCCTTCCCCCTTCCTTCCTCTCGGGCAGCGCTCCGGAGGTGGGGGCGGAACCCTGGACAGGAGGGAGGGGAAAGCAAGTAGCTGCCCAGTTCCTGAGGCTTCCCGACGGGTTCTCGGCCCCCTCCCCCCAACGGAAACTCAGCCTCACACTTTCTAGGGATGTTCCAGGGACAGCCTGAGTCAGTGATTGCAGCTGTCAGCCTCCGGCATCTGTGTTAGGCTCTCCGAAGGAAGTCCGTGGTCCTGAGCTGGGGTGGAAGTGGGGGTCTGGAGGGAAGAGGGGGCAGCGCATTTGTCCCTTCTAGCCTAGGCCCAGCGCGCCCCACTGGACTCCAGGACCCTTCTGTGCCTGTCTCCCCTTCCATCCTCTTTCTGACTTCCATCTGGGACCCGCCATTGCACAGTCAGGCCTTGGCAAACTGCAGACCCAAGCCAGAGACGCGCGATTGTAACCGGGCTCCCCTCCCCAGCTCGCCCCAGACAGTGCTCTGGGGAAGCCGAAATCCCCGATCGATTCAACGACCCACCAGCGAGGAGCGCGGGAGGCCCCAGCCCCTCGGCTTTGTTCGCGGCTCGCCAGAAAGCAGGCGGCCGGCAAGAGCTGCCTGCCGCCGCGGTGTTGACGCCGGGAGCGGAGTCCGCGGGGACGAGGAACTGTCCTCGGAGGCCGTGGCACTGGACCCGGACCCAGCGAGGAGAGGAGCCGGCGGACGGCCGTTGTCTGCGGGTGCAGTGCTGACCGGGCGAGTGGACCCGGCCGGACGCGGGAGCTGTCCCCGAGGTGGTGCTGAAGCGAGAAGGAGCCCGTGGCGCCCTCCGCCTCTCCCCGGAAGAGCCGGTGGCGGCTGAGAGCCACCAGGAGAAGGAAAGAGGGCCCGAGGAAGCCACCCTCAGGGAGCTCGGCGGCGCGGGGCCTATCGCTAGGGTCTCTCCGGCGAACCTGCTCCAGCGGAGGAGGTGGAGGCTCAGCAACAGAGAGCGAGCGTGCGTTCTACGAACCTGTTGGAGGCTGCAGCTCCTCCGCGGCCGACCAGGGCGCCCGGGACCGAGATTCTGGCGCGCGTCTCCTTCCACCTTTCTGCACTCCTCCGCGGAGGCGCTCCCTCCTGCCTGGGCTAGCACATGTGCACGCGGGGGGCGCCCAGCCCCTCTTTGGTCCGCCCCGAGTGTCAGCCAAGCTGCAGGGCACAAAGCCGAGAGGCCTCCCCCAAGGGCAGACCCGCTCCCAGGGAGACCCAAGCTTCCTGAGATAGGAGGCGGGGGCTGGCGACGGGGACGAGAGAGGGCGCCAGCAGTGAAACCAAGAGGAGATATGGGGGGAGCTCCCCATAGAGTCAGTTCTGCCCTGAAGTTTGGGAACACAGGGTCCTGTTGCTTAGAGGACAAAGGGCAGCCTGCCTTGGAAGTCCGCTCCCCCATCCCCCACCCCGCAATTACGTGACCAACAACAACATGCGGGTCTTGGACTTGCTCTGTTGCAGTACGTCTGGTGAGTGCCTCTAATATCTCATTTCAGTCTTTTATCTACTATGTCCTAGAGAGAGGTTTCCAAACCTTCCATATATATATATAGTGCATCCATAATAAAATGCAAACTCTTTCGTGTGGCACTGAAGGTCCTTCACCGGCAAGATCCAGGGCCTCCTTTCCAGGTGTGTTCCTACCGGAACAGATAACCACTCATTCTGAACAGGTTCACCCCAGTGCCTTAGCATCTGCTGCTCCCTTTGGCTGGAACATTCCTTCCCCTTACTATTTACACTTTATCTGCAAGTTAAAGTGTCCTCATTCTCAATGAGAACTTCCTGATCCCTAAGGCACAGTCAATCACTCTCTCCTTAAGCTCCCTCAGCCTTTATATCCCTCTAGGAGACTTCTTCTCATATTGTATTATAATTACTTATGCATCTATATCCTCAGTTACCAGGCTCATAAAAACTGGTTCCATATTTTATTTTTCTTTGCATCTCCATCTCCTAATATGTTGACTGACACACAAGAGATTTTTTTTAAAAAAAAACAGCTTTTATTTATTTATTTGTCAGAGAAGGCGAGAGAGAGCGAGAGGGAGAAAGAGCAAGAGCGAGCGCACAAGCAGGGAAAGCAGCAGGCAGAGGGAGAAGCAGCCTTCCCTACTTAACAAGGATCCCGATGCCGGACTCAATCCTAGGATCCTGGGATCATGACCTGAGCTGAAGGCAGACACTTAACCAACTGAGCCACCCAGGCATCCCCACACAAGAGATGTTGAATTGTGTCTGCTGAATGTATGCACATACTAAAAGCAGGGGTTAAAGTAACTTCCTTTCCCTTGATTGTTCATTCGATTTCTGTCAATCTTTCTCTCTTTTAATCACAGCCTGTAAAGCCTCACATGGTGGCCTCCCTCATCACCACCAACTCTCTCCTGACTCAGTAATTCCACCAACAGTAACCTCCATTTTGTACCAAGTTGCTTTAAACATTTTTTTTCCTTTTGTTTCTTTGCTTGGAACCCTTTAACCTTGATCTTCACATGGCTGAATCCTTCTTGTCTTTTGGATTTGCGCTCAAATATCACCTCCTCCAAAGACCTACGGCCACTCTACGTAATGTCTGCTCCCCCAATTACTCTATAACATTTTCTACTTCATTTTTCTTAGTAATTGTTACTCTCCAAGCTGATTTTATTTATAGATTTACTTGTTTAGCATCGGCTTTCCCTTAGCTAGCATTCCAAGTCTACTGGGGCGAGGATCACGTCTGTCTGGCTTGCTGCAGTGTTCTCAGTGGCTGGCATTCTGAGAGGAACTTACCTCACACCAGGGCATCCATAGTCCCTCTCCCTGGAAAGCCTGGAGCTACTGTGCAGGTCACTGTGGGATCTTCTGTTTGGTATAAATCAAGTAAGAATGTTTGAGGAGAAAGGGTCACACTGATATTCCACCAGATGAGAAAGAAGAGGAAATGGAGGGTCACAGACACCTCTCACTGTGAGATGACAGCCCCTTCTTGCCCTGGATGGCATAATCACAATGACAACTCTGCTCACAACACACAAAACACTTTCACATCCATAATCTCATTTGGTGTTCATAATGGCCTTAACTGGTAAGAATTATTCTCCCCAACACTGAAAATCTCTGAGGCCACACGAGGCAAATGGACTGGACCAAGACTGCACAGCTTGCAAATGGTGATGCTCTTCCCAGAACTGTGCTATGTGCAGGGCATCTAAAACTAAGACATGCCTCCTGCCCTCCAGGGTTTCACATTAGTGAGAGACACAGGCCCATAAACATTGGATGATAATACAATTTGATTCTCAAACTCGGAGATGGGTGGGGAAGAAATGGATAGGTTGCCTGGGGCAGAATAAGCCAAAATTCTTTCAATAACCATTACAATTGGTTCAGCACTTCCTAGGTGTCAGGTACTAAGCTGTTTTACATACTTTGTCGCAATGGATCATTCCTATTTCTATCTAGCTTTATGGAGTTAACAGAACCTTAAGGAGGTTAAGTAACATGGCTGAGGTAGAGTGAAGCTTGAACTTAACCTGAGTTTGTTTGACTTGAGCCCTGAGTTCTTAGCCATTATGCACTCCAGACATGCTGAATCCCAATGACTGGTGAGCAGGGTTGGCCCAGGATCCAAAGATGATTCTTAGGCTATTCTGTTATATCTTAATGCCTATTGAGAAACAACCATATAGAGAATGCTGCAAAAGGAGATGAGGGAGGGATGAGCCTACCTATGGGGCGGACTTATGGGAGGTTGAGATTGGTTCTTGAAGGAGTAAGTGGGAGTTTCCAGGCAGACAGTAGGTGAAGAGTATTTCAGACAGAGGAATATTCAAGGGCCTTGGGCTGTGGAAATAAGGGAACTGCTAGTGTTTTGGATGTGGACGGAGTTTAAGGCTGATAGAAGGAGGGGGGAAGGGAGTCTGGAATCCAGGTTGGACTTGGCTTATGCATTTATCCTCTAGGCAGCCACGAGCCACATCAATAGGTGAGAGCTCTGCTTAACACTTGCCATCATTACCTTGATCATTCTACAGTAGCACCATTGGATCACTCCTTTACAAGCTGTAAAGTGCTTTCTACTCACAGCAATATCACTGTGGAGTGATGTGGACCCGAAGCTCCATGAGGGCATCATACCTGTGGGTTCATTGGTATGTTCCCTAGCACCTAGCAATGACCCTGGAACAATGTGGGTGCTCAGGAAGTATTTGTTGATGGGGGCAAAATTGGAGGAGTCTAGTTTAGAGGCTACTAAATCAGAGAAGAGAGAAGTGATGAGAAGCATCATTTAAACCAAGAGTGTGCAGAATTCTTTGACTCCTGACTCTGGAAAGTAAACACCTATGGCACTCTACCTTGGAGCACCTTGGGGAAGCTGGAATTTGGGCCTCCAAAATGGTTCTGAATAATTGCAACAACTTTCCTCTCTAACATACAGAAAAGCATTTTGGCACCCAGGTGGTCAACACCAAGCCAAGCCAGGATTTCCTCTGTTGTATGCACTTTATGTCTTTTGGCTCCTGGATTTTTGTCCCGATGGTCTCTATTATGTGGCAATAACATTATATGCCATCATTTGTTTCAGCGTTTTTAGGGGCAATCACCATACTAATGAAACTCAGTCTTGGCTCAAGAATTAAAATCCACGTTCTTTTTCCCCACCCCTATGGGAAGTCCATACGGACTCTGATATGGCTAACTTACAGATGGCTGACTTGCATTAGACTCCTTTAAAGCCCTTGATGTGTATTAACTCTATGAAGAGGGTATGACTCTTATCCCTGCTTTACAGATAAAGACAAAAGAAGAGACTTGCCCAAGGTTGCATGCTGACAGAGGCAGGTTTAAACCTTGGTTGTTTGACTTGAGGCTGCAGGCTCCAACACTATCCCCGACTGCCTCCTGGACAAAATCTTCTCATTCTGTTTCCTCCCAGACCTGTGTAAGCCTGGAGAAATAATGTGATCTCTGAGAGCCTCTGTTTCTTTTCCTGTAAAATGGAGATAAAAGTAGCTACCAGGGAATGTTGCTGGGGGAAATAGGTGAGGTCGCATATGAGGGCATCCATCTGGTGTTGCTTCTTTTCCTGGTCTTCCTCATCTGGACCAGTGGTTCTACATCTGCCCTGGTGCTTGGGCCACAAACCCAGAGGCCACTGTAAAAACCTCCCTTTCTCTCAGCATCCAATCCATCAGCTCATCCATCAGCTCAATCCATCATCCATCCAATCATTTAAGCTCTTCCACCAAAATACATCCTAATTTAGTCTCTACTTCTCTCCCTCTCCACCACATCTCTCTCCTCCACGTCATCATTATCTCCTGTCTGGACTCCTACAAGTTTCTTAGGTCTCTCTACTTTCATTCTTGCTCCCCAAAGTGATTTTTAAAATATGTATCTTATACAGAAAAGGACACAAATCGTGTTAATAGTTCAATTAATGATCACAAAGTGAGCATGACTATGCAATCAGCGCCCAGATAGAGAATGAAACATTATGCGTTCCCATTATGGCACCCCAGTTGTTAGCCCCTTACTCCTCCCCAAAGGTAAGTGCAGTTCTGACTTCTGCCACTATAGATTAATGCTACTGACTTATGAAATCGTATGGTATGTATTCCTTTGTCTTTGGCTTCTTTTGCTTGATATCACGTTGGTGAGTTTCATTCATGTTGTTGCCTGTGTCAGCAATGTCTTACTTTTCATCACCGTGTAGTATTGCACTCTATGACTATCTCTCATTTTTTTGCTGGATTTTTGGGTTGTTTCCAAATTTTGTATAGATCTGTCAATACATATATATAAGGATTTTTGTTGGGTGCATTCCTGGGAGTGGAACAAATGGGTAAGATGTGCATATGTTCAGCCTTAGTAGACACTTTCAAACAGTTCTCCAAAGTGTGGAATACCAATTTCCAAACCCGTCAGGTGGGTATGAGAATTCCCATTCCTCTACGTCCTCACCAACACTTGGTATTGTCAATCTATTTTTACTTTTAGCTATTCCATGTAGGTAGTGAGTAGGTACTGGTTTTAATTGGAATTTATCTGATGAAGTGCTTTTCCACAGGTTTAATGAGTATCTGGAAAACTAACTTTGTGAAGTGCCTGTTGATGTCTTCTATCAATTTTTTTATTGTGATATCTGTTACTTTCTTATTAATTTGTGAGAGTTCTTTGTATATTCTGCATAGGAATCCCTTGAAACCTATATATATTATATGCATATATCATATATCAGATAAAATATATATATTTTAAGATTTTATTTATTTATTTGACAGAGAGAGACACAGCGAGAGAGGGAACACAATATATATATTATATGCATATATCATATATCAGATAAAATATATATTTTTTAAGATTTTATTTATTTATTTGACAGAGAGAGACACAGCGAGAGAGGGAACACAAGCAGGGGGAGTGGGAGAGGGAGAACAGTCTTCCTGTGGAGCAGGGAGCCTGATGTGTGGCTTGATCCTAGGACCCTGGGATCATGACCCGAGCTAAAGGCAAATGCTTAATGACTGAGTCACCCAGCCACCCCAATATACATATATATACATATATATGTGTGTGTGTGTGTGTACAAATATATATGTGTGTATATATATATTAAGATTTATTTATTTATTTGAGAGAGACAGTGCACACGTGGGTGAGTATGGAGACTGGCAGAGGGAGATAATCTCAAGCAGACTCCTTGGTAAGTGGGGAGCCCAACGTGTGGGGCTTGATTCCACGACCCTGAGATCATTACCTGAGCCAAAACCGAGTCAGACGCTCAGCTGACTGAGCCATCCAGGTGCTGTGAAACCATATGTTGTGAATATCTTCCCCCAGGCTGTGTTTTGCCCTTTTCCTTTGTTGTTAGTGTCACTTGATGAACAAAAGTTGCTGATTTTATCATAGTTCAATTTATCATATTTTTCCTTTACAGTTAGTGCTTTTTGTGTTCTGTTTAAGAAATTTTTGTCCATCCAAGGTCAAGAAAACATTCTCCTTGTTATCTTTCAGAATCCATATTGTTTTGCCTTTTACACTTAGATTTACAATCCACATAGAATTGATTTTAGTGTATGGTATGGAATAGGGATTAAGATTAAATAATTTTTGACCGTATGGCTACTCTATGGACACAGCACCATTTATTGAAAGAAAAGCCATCTCCCCCCCCTGCACTGTTCTGCACACTATTTTTGTTATAAACCAAGTGTCTATATTTGTTTGGGTCCAATGTGACTTTTCCAAGTATGGAACAGATCCAGTTATCAGTCTGCTAAACCTCTCATGGCATCTTTCCCATAGAACTCAGAATAAAACTCAAACTTCCTTAAAGGTTTTGCCTGGGCTGGCCCCCACCTATCTATCTGGTGGTATTATTCCACCACTTAAACTGTTGCTCCTTCCACACCAGCCACGAGCTTTCTTTTCATGCCTTAACATGCATCTCTCATTCCCAGCCAGAGAGGCCTCAGCTCTGTGCTTCCAGGCTTTTGTACAAATGTGTTCTCACAGAAGGCTGATCTGCCCACATGCCCTAAAATAGCCCCTTTTCTTCCCAAGTTGCACTCTCGATGATTACCTTGTTTTATTTCTGATAACACTTGGTGCTTCAAAGTACCTTGTTGATTTATTTGTTATTCTCTGCTTCTCTCAGCAGAATGTAATCTCCATGAAAGCAAGGACCGAAGGACTATGTCGATTGTGTTTTTCTCTGAAACGGCAGGGCTGGGAAAAGAAAGCGAATCAGCGAGAATGACACGTTCTCCACGCTGGTTTCTGTGTCATCTAGCTCTCGTGTCAGCGTGCACATCGTCTCGAGACTTCCAGCATTGTGACATGCTGCATAGGTAGGTAGACAATTTCAGCATCATCAATTTCATACCTGACTTATTTTCCTGTTTTTATTGATGTTCTTCGGGTCCCTGCTGTCATTATTTCAGCAAAGGTCGATTTATATTAATTTTGGAGGGGAAGAGAAGGAAAACGGATAGTTCTTGAACTTTTATAATATCTCATTCAATCCTCAAAACAGCCATTTGAAGGGACATGTCATCACTCCCAGTTTACAGGTGAAAAAACAGGGATGCAGAGAGGCAAGTATGGTATGGGCTCATCCAAGTAGTTCAATCAGATTGCAGAAAGTTCACTCTCATGAAGCCAGTTCGAGCCCCTAGCAGAAGAGTCTGCAAAAATCCCAGCACATGCAATTGAGGCATTTAGCAGAGGGTTTAAATATTGGCTTTGGGGAGTAGAACTTAGGTTCTAGGCCTGATGTTACCCTTCACCGACTTTGTGACACGGGGCAAGGCACATGAGGCCCAATTCACTCATCTGGAAAGTGAGAAGGAAGTAGAATATATTTTTTAGGATTCTTTAGAGGATTCAATTGTCCCATGCCAGTGAAGTGCTTGCATAGAAGAAGCTCGGCAAATGTTGGCGGCTAGGATCCATGTTGTTGTTTCAGATGGCAATTCAGTTTTCTCCTTCAAGATGTTGCTGAGGAGATGCAATAGGAGATAAGGTGCTTAGAGGGAATTGATGTAGAGCCTCGCATTTGTCCATAGAATCCTTCAAGCCAGAACTTTGGAGAGTGATCCTCTTCTGATGTGGAAGAACATTCTTAGCATGTCTCCAATTCCTTGTACAGAGAGAGGTAACAGGTTCAGAGAGGTGCAGTGACTCATCCAAGGTCACAGAGCATAGATCCAAACCAGAACCCATCTGACTCTTAGATTTGGTACGATTCAAGTCATGAATGTGCTTGGCTCCTTTCCCTGGGTTCTGAAATCCTAGCCCCTCCCCTCCCCATTGTGTCTGCCACAGGATAGAGAAAATCCACAGATAATCCCTCAACCTCATTTGAGGCTAATCATCACATCCATTTATCTCCCCCACCAGGCTGCTTATCGCAGCGGGAGACCAGAGGTCTGGCTGATCAGGGTCAGCAGCTTCTCTGGGTGCTGCCTGGTTGGGAGTAGAACATGTTCTAACAATTGGGTGGGAAGCAGAGTCCTGCAGAGCAAACAGCAGATGATGGGACCCTGACTCAGTATCTAGGAGTGGCATCGGGGGGCAGAGAACAGCAATACCCGCAGCTCTCTGGGGCACCTGAGAGGCAAGTACTCTGTGAGCGTTTCTCCAGTCTCAGACGCCAGAGAGGAAGGACTCTCTGAGACTTAGTTCCCCTATCTGCACAATGGAGATAAAGACATCTGTGTTGCAAGGGCACCGTGAACATTCAGTGATATGACATATGTGTAGCAGGGTCTTCAAATGGATCGTTTCTATCTCAGTGTTGACTAAGGTCACAGAAGCCAGAAATAAAACACAGGGGCCTGGGGCGCCTGGGTGGCTCAGTGGGTTAAGCCTCTGCCTTCGGCTCAGGTCGTGATCTCAGGGTCCTGGGATCTAGCCCCGAATCGGGTTCTCTGCTCAGCAGGGAGCCTGCTTTCCCCCTCCCTCTGCCTGCCTCTCTGCCTACTTGTGATCTCTCTCTGTCATATAAATAAATAAAATCTTTAAAAAAAAATACAGGTGCCAGGTGAGGCTCCATTCCACCCATGAAGGATATACTAATCAATTTTGAAGTAAGTTTGACCAGCCCTGAGGGCCTAAAAGGTCGAAGTTAAAGGGAAGGAGAGAGGGTTTCTTTGCAGTTCCTGGTGTTCTGGTTATCACCCCAGCATCCTACTGTCATGGCGGGTCAGAGGGAGAGAAATACCTTAAGAATGAGCAGTGCTCTGAGGACATTCTCCTGGAAAACCTCATCTGAGTCTTCTGATGTTGGGGGGCACTTACCTGGTGTCACCCATGTCTGAAAAACTCTAAAGGCAAGAGAGTATGGCCAGTTGGCTGTGTTGCTAGCATTCATTATTTCACAAAGATTTCTTGAACACTTGCTATGTGCCAAGAACAGTACCAGATACTCAGAATGCATCAATGAACAAAACCAGATAAGACTGAGGTACTCACCTCCTTGTGGAAAGGGAGACACACAGTACAGATGTAAATGTGAGACATTTGTTGTGATAATTATCATGGAAACAGTTGAAACAGAGATGGAACTGACAAGTGCTGGGACCGTTGATATTTTTTCTGAAGGGTCAGCAAAGACCTCACCATAAGGTGATATTTAAGCAGAAACTTGAAGGAAGTGGAGTGAGTGAGGCAGAGTGGTGGTGGGGGCGGGGGCGGTCAAAGAAACATTGACTGCTATGGCGAGGACCTTGGGCTTCAGTAGATATTTGATACATACTGGATGAAGGGCGTCCAAGAGGAAAGGACTTTGAGTCCCATGATGCTGGCTTGGATACAACTTGGGACTCTGCCCTGAGGGAGACAACAGCACCGTCACAGGGCCTGCGGGTGGGCTCTGTCATCCCCTAGGTTCACAGATGGTAGAATTCAGGATTTCCAGAACCAGGAACATCATAAAGCAGGCTGTCCTGGTGGGCCTATTTGTATACTGAGTCAGGGATCAAGAACTGGGTCTCAGACCATGTTTTGTCATCTGGGGGCAGCTTTGGATGTGGTTTTCTAGAAACTCGTCTCCTAAGAAGTCAGTGGCATTATCATGAAGAAATACAGAGTTTAGGAGTTCAGGTCACATCTCTGCCACTGACCAGTTATGTGTTCTTGGCCTGAATCTCAGTTTGCTTATCTGGACATCAGGGTTACTAGTATTTGTCTTTCAGAAAAAATATGAGGCTTGAAGGAGGTAATGGATGGAAAGGAACTTGGCAAATTGTGAAAGGTGTGCAGACACATATTGTTATTGCCAGCTTGGGGACAGTTAAGTACTTTAACATGAGCTCCATCCACGATGGATGTGGGACTTGTGGTCTGGAGTTAAGTTTCAGCCTTCCAACATCCATGTCTGCCTTCCTAAGGTAGCTTGCATTTCTCATCTGTGTGTCTTACCTGACATTGACTTCAACCCCAAACAGTGGGCCCAACTAGCCTAAACCAGAGAGTGTCTCTCATTTCTCCAGTCACAGAGATTACAAAAGGGTCAGCCAATGATGTAATCCAAGCCAGCTAATCAGGGCCAATTAGATTCAGTTGTTATTTTTTATTATTTATTTATTTATTTATTTATTTATTTATTTATTTATTTATATTATTATTTGCCCCAGGGGTACAGGTCTGTGAATAATCAGGCTTACACCTTTCGCAGCATTCACCAAAGCACAAACCCTCCCCAATGTCCATAACCCATCCACCCTATCCCTACCCTCCCACCCCTCAC
>LNAC01000017.1:970587-1027964 GCA_002007465.1 Ailurus styani
TACCCCCCACAACCCCCCACCCTGCCCCTCAAGTTCCTCATATATGATTTTATTTTTAAGTAATCTGGGGCTTGAAATCACAACCCCGAGATCAGGAGTCGCACACTTTACCAACTGAGCCAGCCGGGCACCACCCCTAGACTCAATTCTTTTTGTTTTTCTTGTTCAGCAGTCACATCCCCTGCTCCCCACTTTTATTTATTCCTGGGATATTTTATTTTAAATTTTTAGATTTATTTTTACTTATTTATTTGACAGAGATAGAGAGAGCACAAGTAGGGGGAGGAGTAGAGGGAAAGGGAGAAGCAGGCTCCCTGCTGAGTAGGGAGCCCAATGTGGGGCTCGATCCAGGACCCCAGGATCATGACGTGAGCCCAAGTCAGACACTTCACTGACTGCGCCATCCAGGCACCCCTCTTCCTGGAATATTTTAAAGCAAGTCCCAAACATCTTCACATTTGACTTGTCAGTAAGTACATCTTAACCAATAAGGACTTTTTCTTCCTTTTAAATATAACTATAATGCCATTATTAAACTGATTAAATTGACAATAATTTTATAAAGTTTTTTTTTTGACAATAACAGACTGAAACATTGGCTAGGAATTCCAAATAAAAACACTGACATTTGGGAAGCCTGTAAAGAAATGCTGATGTAGCCTTCGGTTGTTCTTAGATGCTACCATTAGAAATTATATTGTAAAAGAGTGTTAATTCACATGGGGAAAAGTTCAAAGTGAGTGTGTGTGGTCAACATTTTGTCAAGTGTAAACTATGTATACACTCGAAACTAATGTAAGATTGTGTGTCAACTATGCTTCAATTAAAAAAGTATAAACGACATATGACATTTTTATGTATAAACATATATACATATAATCAATCTTTCTCCATATCTAGCACATATAGATATAAACATATAGATACTTTTTAAAAGGCTGAAAAGATATACTAATATATCAGGATTGTCTGAAGGGTGGGACAGATGTTTATATTTTGCTTTTCAGGGAATGTACGCCATATGCTGGGGGCGAGGGCAGAGGGGCGGAGAGTTTTGGGGGAAGGATCACGGCTCCTCTGATAAGGCTGAATTAACATAATGATAATGACTCATTGCTGAGACTTGTATTGAGCTGTTGGTGAGTGGACTTCAGTAATCTTTGGAGATTCTGACATATGTCCTGAGACCAAGAGAGGAGCCAGCTTTAGAATAACGAGAGGTAGGGCGCCTAGGTGGCTCAGTGGGTTAAAGCCTCTGCTTTCGGCTCAGGTCATGATCTCAGGGTCCTGGGATCGAGGCCCGCATCGGGCTCCCTGCTCAGCGGGGAGCCTGCTTCCCCCTCTCTCTCTCTGCCTGCCTCTCTGCCTCCTTGTGATCTCTCTCCCTCTGTGAAATAAATAAATAAAATCTTTAAAAAAAAAAAAAGAAGAATAACGAGAGGTAGGCAGAGAGGAGGGATGGAATGAAATTGGATTCTTGGTGGCATCGTTGAGTGTCTGGACCAAAGTTTAACCTGAAGCTAGGCCTGCCTCTACCCTTTTCAGTTATGAGAGGTAACAGATTCCCTTTAGAGCCTAAACCGGTTTGAGGTGGATGTTCTGATACTTACAACATAAGGAATTCTAACCACTATATAATGGTTTCTGAGCCCCAAAGTTTGATGAAAAAAAGGTTGGATTTGAAATTTCCTGATGTGAAGTCCCATCCCCAAGCTTCCTGGCCTGAGACCCAGCCCCAAAGCCGTGTGAAGTTTGTCAATCTCGGTTTTCTTTGAGAGTGGATGGTTAACTGCCGCTTCTTTCTCCTGGTGACAAATGAGGCCAGTCTGGCAGAAATGTCAGCATTATGAGCTGGTGTCGGGGGCCGAATGGAATTGGTCTGGGTTATTTCCCGGAAGAGGCTGAGATAATCCAAGTATTCATCTGGAATGAAGAGGAGAGCCGAGGATGCAAAGGAAGAGATGAAGATGAAACGCGAGCAGGTGGGGAGACTGGACAAGCACAGTGGGAGGGAGAATGAGGTAGTCCAGGCCTGCTGGGCCGGTGGAAAGAGGCAGTGGCTCTTGATGCCCTTTCTCAGTGGTGCAGGGAGAGGCTGGGAATTTACTGCAGGAGGGGCAGGATGGGGTGGGACAGGCAGCCAAAGGATACAACATTGACTTGTTATGGTCCAGACATACAAAAGAGGATCTTAGTTTCCTAAGACTAATTGGGGATCAGGAAAAAACCCCACGTGATAGGAACCACTTCAAGGAGGGACTGTAATTTTGTCATAAATGCAAGTTAATAGCTTTGATTTGGACTTTGTCAAGAGTTTTAAAATGAAATAAAGTTAATGATAACCTATATTTAACAAAACATAGGTCATAATTGAAACTATGTACCGATTTTAAGGACAAACAGGAGTTAAATGAAGTATTTAATGTTTTAAGGGTGTAATTTTTTTCCCAGTAAAATTGGACAGCTCATTACAACATTTGTTATTTTTCATTTGACTTTTGCAGTACATTTATCAAGAGGCTTCTTTTGAACAAATATTCGTGGATTAAAAAATTTTCCCCAAGGGTGTCTCTTAATACTTTGATATCAGAATTATTCTCTTTTGAAGTGCCTTTGCATCCATGTGCATGGTGTTCCAGTTAACTTTTGCTTCATAATAGACAATCCAAAACTTAAGCTGGTTCAATCAGAATTAATCTGTTGGAATTATGCTAGGAATTCTGGGACAAAGAGCTCTTCTTTCCTGCTGGGTATAAAAGTAGAAACATATAGCCTGGGAGCTACTTGAATCTATCTTGGAAATGCTAGGGAAACAGCCTTGGGACAAGGTCAACACTGAGAAGACAATTAACAGGGAGAAGAAACCAGATCCTTGGAGATGTCATTGAGCTGCTAGATCTAGCTTTGCCTGAAGCCTGAAAAATTTCTGGATTTTTTTTTTCTGTGCCCATCAGTCAATACATTTCTTTTGTTTTTAAAAGTCAATTAGAGTGATGTTCTCTATTATTTGCAACCCAAAGTTTGCTGATCTACTCATTCAATGCACAGAGCCACATAGGAACTCAGGCTATAGGGCCAAAGATAAATTCCAGAGGTGAAAACAGGTCCTGTCAGGGGCAGAAGTGTGGTACTCTGTGTGATGGGCTTTAAAGAATGGGTCTAGAGTCCTTTCAGATTTCCTGATTTTGTCCAGAATGGGAGCAAAACTGGGTCCAAAGAGGGATGGTCAGGGGGCCTCAGCTATGAAGGATGAGGAGAGTAAAGGCTGGAGTCTGATGCTGGGTGAGAGCAGAGACCAATCCTGGGGCAGGACACAGAGAGTGGATGAAGGCAGGGGCTGGACAACTTCTGGGGGTAGGCAAGCAGAGGAGCCTCAGGCTCTTGGAGACCCCACCTGAGTGCCAAGAGTCCTCTCCTAGGCACAGGATGGTGGTGGAAGGGGCCACATGGGGAGCAGTGACTCACAGGAACACACAAGTGAGATTTATTCCTCACCTGTGAGGATGACGGTGATGATAGTGGTGTGGGTAATGCATATTAGGATGTTGTTTTGACATGTCCAGTACCCTTTCCCCTTTTAATCTGTGATAGCACCTAGATTTTCCTTTGAATACTTCTTTCTCCCCAGTCAGTCCTTGTTACCTGGGTGGGGGTGAGCCAAACTGGAGTCCAGGATTCTAAACATGGACACGTGGTCCAACTTGGCCAGTGGAATAGGGTATCTCTCTGACCACAGTGATTGGCTGAGGAGCAGACGTTTAACCTAAAGGGGGCCAAGCGAAGCCCACTTCGAGGCGGTCTTAGAGGTAGACCATTGGTAAAGAAGCCCTCTCTTTCTGCTGAGGTAGAATATAAACCGAAGGGTGCTTCAGAGGAAGGTTTACCTGAAGATCAAGCAATTCTGGAGGACAGAGGAAGACAGTGCGACAGCAGGAGAGGGAAGGGGGCAGATTTCTGACAATGCTTGAGCCCCCAGTTTCTGAAGTTAGATCCACTCATAACTTTTCCGTCATACCTCGAACCAATAAATGTCCCCTGAATTTTTTCCCCTTAAGCTGGTGTTCAATGAATGTCATTTTCTTTTTTTTTTTTTTTTAGATTTTTTTTTTTAATTTTTTTTTTTTTTTATTTGACCCAGATCAGNAGGAGGAAGCAGGCTCCCTGCGGAGCAGAGAGCCCGATGCGGGCCTCGATCCCAGGACGCTGAGATCATGACCTGAGCTGAAAGCAGAGGCTTCAACCCACTGAGCCACCCAGGCGCCCTGAATGTCATTTTCAACCCAAAGGGTCCTGATTGTGTATCTCCTACACAATCCTCACAATACACTCTTGAGGTAGACATTTACTATCGCCCTTGTACAGCTCAGAAAACTGAGGTTCAGAGGGAAAAGCGGCTACAACCCGGACAGCTGGCAGACAGCCAAGCTTGCGGAAAATCAAGCCTTGCTCTGTCTCCAGGTTCAGCGAGTTGCACATTCCATGTCCTGGCTGCGGGCCACGTTCCTTCCCAGCCCCTCAGATTTTCTCTGTCCTCCCTGCCTTGCGGTTGGATGGGTGCCGGTCAGGGGCAGCGGGTAGTGGACCAGCTGCTGCCTGGGTCAGGAGCCCAGCATGTTCTCAAGGACACAGATGGGCTGGCAGCCTTGGGCCTGGGCAGGGAGCCTGAGGCGGGGGTGGACACTGGTTCCTGGAGCAAAAGCTCATTCAAGACTCACTGATGCCCAGCACTGGGTTCTGAGCCCCCAGGGTGCAGGGTTGGCGCGACTCTTCTCTACGTGCCCAGTGCCCAGCATGGAATGTCTGCTTAAGTCAGCTCTTCAGAGCTCCTACGCAACTGGGGGGAGCCACCCCCCTTGGTGATCATGACTGTCTGCTTGGGGTTGGGGAGGGGTAGAAGCTTGGCAAACTCTGGAAGCTCTTCCTAACTTCCTAGCACTTGTCACGGGCCTGGGCACCCAGGAGATCCCAGGACACTCTTGTGGATGTGAGATCAAGAACTATCTGTCTCTCAGATCCCCCGGAGTCATGAGAGCTTCCACTCTCGAATTATAATTCTTTGATTTCTGTAGGGTTAATAAAATTCTAGTTGCTATTGCATCAATTACACAGCAGACACCATGGCTCGTTCTAGTTAGCGCCGTTTGCTGAGCCCCTACTATGTGTCGGGCACTAGCTGGCTTCCCTCCCCTGTCTCACTGGATTCTCAGTGTAGTGCATGAGGAATGTGTTTTTACGTATTTCCGCGTCACGGGTAAAGAAACAGAGGCGTTCAGACGATAATCCACACATCCAGAGCCGCACAGAATGCATCCCGGCAGAGTTAGGAATTCCTGTCCAGAACGGGATAATCTCAAAGCCCTGGCTTTTTCCACTCGACCTGTTCGGCTGCCAGTTCTTGAATCCATTGAGAGCCATCAGACATCCTCGGGGCAGAGGTGTTTTCACCTGATTCGAGCAGCGGGAACAGCTCCGTTTCCAAGATGCCATCCCCTCCGTAGGTCTGAATGTCTCCGGGCTCCTGGAATTCTCCTTCTGGCTGCCTCTCACATGACACAAACTCAAATGGCCAACACCGAGGACTTCAGCTTCCTGGCCCCCAGCCTGCTCGCACTCCGGTCTTCCCTGGCTCATGGCGTGGGGCCAGGACACAGAGCTAAGCATCACGAGAGACCCCTTCTTCCTCACTCCTCGTGTCTGCTCCACTGTGAGGTCTGGTCCCCACCCCCTCCCCACTTGGCTCCCGGGTGACCACAGCAGCCTCCTGTGGTCTCTCTGCATCTGTTCTCGATGTCGGCTGTCCACGTGAGCTTTCTGTAGCACGGATCCAACCTCAAGCACTCCTCCTTGCCTGTAGGATAAAGTCTGAATGCCTTAGCCTGGTGTCCAAGATTTTCACACACTGACGCCTGCCCCCTGCCCAGTCACGTCGTCTACGGGGCCCTCTTCTCTTGCCACCCCCTTGCAGCGAATGTTCTCACAACTTCCTGCCACCGGTATGAGACACGAGACAAGAGCTGAGAGCACTGGACACAAGAGAGCCAGGGGCTGTGACAATGAGCTGCCCCTTTCTGGCACAGTGGCACTGCCCACTAGTAAAAACAGGCTGTTTGGCATCCTAGCATCTTGCTAGTAAGTTCCTTCCTGCCTTTTGGGAAAACGAGAAGGGGCTAGAACACAGACAGGTCCCTACCCCTCACGGGCACTGTGGGAGGGGGCTCAGAAATAGTAGATTGTCTCTGTGTGGCCTCTACTTACCTGCCTATGCCGATATTCCCTGCTGCCGGTATCCGGCGGAAGACAACGGCTGGCAGGTGACTCTCCTTCGGTCGAGGTGACAGTGTTTATGCCCTGTCACCTGGGCTGCGGTTGGCAGCCGTCAGTTATGTTTGTTCCCTTGCAAGAACTCATTTGTATGGAGTATTTCCAAAGCACTCAACTGAGCTTTTAGCAGAACAACCCACCTTCTCTTTTTTTCTGCCTATGTTTCACCTGTTCACATCGTATTTAACTAAATAACGTAATTACAATAATGAATTCAATACAAGTGACTAACAGGAAAGAAAGTTCTATTTCTATGAGAACTGAGTTGAAGGCTTTGAAGACACTCCATAAAGGTCAGTGTTAAAAAAAAAATTCTGTCCAATTATGTGTGGATGAAAGACCTGTAAAGTATTAGGAAAATGAGCATAAAAATCCAAAAGGGTTCTGCACTTGGGCTATGTTTTCCTGCTCTGCTTTGATGATACCTGAAGTGTAAATGTTAGACATCTTAGGGCTGAGGATTATGGAAAAAAGAGAATGCAGAATTCCATCAACAGACCTGTTCTTAAAGGCCCTGGAGGCCTCCGTCTAAATATTACTCTGATACACGCACATTTATGTGCTTTATGTTAGAGTACAATGTTTAGGCAATGCTATGTTCTGAATGTCTGGGTCCCCACCAAATTCTCACACCAAAGGCGCTGGTGTTAGAAGATGGGGCCTTTGGGGGATTGTTACGGGTTGGAGGTGGAGCCCTGATGAATGGGATTTGTGTTCTTTTAAAAGAGATCCAGAGAGCTCCTTTGCCCCCTTCTACTGTGAGGGCACAGCGAGGAGGGGCTGGCTATGAATCAGGAGGTGGGCCCTCACAGGAACGTGACCTTGCTGATCGTGCTGGCACCCTGATCTTGGACTTTACAGCTTCCAGACTGTGATGAATAAATTACTGTTCTTTATAAGCTGCCCAGTCTGTAGTATTTTGTTATAGTAGCCTGGATGGACTAAGACAGCCTGTATATATTTCATTATCGAAATCACTTCCTACTTGAACTAATTTTTTGTAAAGATTTTATTCATTTATTTGAGAGAGAGAGACAGAGCACAAGCGGGTGTAGCTGCGGAGGGAGTGGGAGAAGCAGATGTCCTACTGAGCAGGGGGCCCGACTCGGGGCTTGATCCCAGGACTCCGGGATCATGACCCGAGCCGAAGGCAGATGCTTAACGGACTGAGCCACCCAGGTACCTCGCTGACTTTTTTGATTAACCAGTCAACCCCAACAGTATGCATTCCATTATGGTCACCGTACATAGTGCAGAGTAGGGCAACAGTTTTGTTCAGGGAGTCTGGGAGTGAGGAGACCAGGTGAAGGTCACAGACATAGGTATGCAGAGTCAGAGTGAGCAGTAGAAGTATAGGTATGGATCTCTATGTACATAATCACCATCCTTCCCTATCCAGCTCTCGAGAATTCTCTGTGAAATTTTTCCTGCCCCTTCCTCAGGCAAAGTCATTCACTCTGGCATTTGTGTCTTTTATTTCACATTTCACATTGCTAGTACCATTTTATTTTTTATTTTTTTTTTAAGTTTTGGACTTCCCCAACAGAGATAAACTTGATGAAGTGGAAGGAGCCCAAGTTTTGAGACCAGAGAGCTTTGGGTTTGAATCTCAGCTATATCCCGTTTTGACTGGGTGACCTTGGGCAAGATGCATGACCTCTCTGAACCTGAGCTATGACCTTCAAAAGGAGCACATGTAAAGTGCCTAACAAATAAATGGCAACAGTTGTCATTCTTATTTACTATGAAACATCCTTTTATTTGGTACATTTCTGTTGATGGCTCATTTTCCTGTAGAGAGCCTCCAGGGCAGGACCGCATCTTATTCAACTTTGTATAAGAATGCACGAGGAGTTTGTGGGCATTAAATCATCTTGTACTTTTTTGATGTTGGTACTTTTTGGATCACAGTCAGAGGCCTTGGGGCTGCTTCCTTGAAAGTGTCAGGGGTGACAAGGGGAAGGAGAGAGAAGGAGGCAGAGTTGGAAGAGGGATGGAGGAGAGCAAGGCACAAAGGCAGGAGCTGGCGGGAGCGGCCTGGGCCAGTCCCACGCCCTGGTGGCCTTTTTAGCTCTCTGTGTCAGGGGCCTGGGAGGCTGGGGCAGGCCGATGGAGACAAAGCTGCTCTGTCAGCCAGAATGCCAGGGGCCATCAGTCACTCAGCTCCCTCTCTCTGGCTTGGAAGGAAGCTGGTGCCAGGATCCCTAGGGGAGGCAATGACAGATGCACCGACCGGGCAGGGGAGGGAATGGTGGCATTTTCTGAGCACTTGCCGTGTTCTGGGCTCAGTGCTGGGCACTTTCACACCCATCCTCATTTCCTGCTCATGATGATCTGGAGCAGGAAGCCAATGATTGTGCTGCCAGGTTACGTATGAGAAACCGAAGCCCAGAGAGGCTGAATTCCAGCCACTGTCACACAGCTAGGAAGAGGGTTGGATTGGAAACCAGATGAGCCTGAAGCTTTTTCATGAGCTGTCCTCCAGTCCCTTCTGTCTGGGCAGAGCTACCAAGACCACAGGGTCCTGTTAAGTGAACAACCTTAGGACTCTTGGAATGAAAGAGCCCTGAGTCAGGAGCCCAGCACAGAAGTCCCAGCCCTGCCATTGCTTGGCTGAATGACCTTGGTCAAGTCATTTTACTTCCATGAGCCTCACTTCCAGCATCTGTAAAACCAGGCAACGACACACATCCTCACTACCAAGGAGGCGTGTTGGAAAGATGGCAAATATTAATAATGACGATTAGGGAGCACTTGTCCTGTGTCAGTTACTGTGATAGGTCCCCGCAGGTAGTGCCCCATTTAAACTTCACGCACACATAGGGGTAGGGGTTATGGTTAGCCCCCTCTGAAAGACGTAGAAAGATGTCCTAGAAGATGTCCTATAACTCTGTCCCCAATCACAGGTAGTCACGGTTGGAGCCGGGCTGTGTTGCCAACAGCCTGCTCCAGAGTCCGAACGCTCACCCTACCATAAAATGCATATAGAAGGGCTTTGTAGACTGTCATGGGAGAACAGAAATCTATTGCTTATTAGGACTATAAGGTGCCAGGTCTCCCGCTGTGGCTTCACGTACATCATTTCATACAGTCCCCAGCTGCCCTGGGAACCAGGGCCCAGCACGCTGCAGCCCAGAGAGGCCGGTTCCCTGCCCAAGGTCCTGCAGCCAGAACTCGCAGAGCAGGCGAGTAAACCAGGTGCGCCTGACCCCCAAACTCTAGGGATGATGCTTCCACTCCTGATAATGATGGTCGGTGGGCTGGTCCTGGGGTACCCGGAATACAGGAGAGCCCCCGAGGAAGCAGTCGCCACCGGGGCACTGGGATGAGTTTGTGTCCTCAGCGGCACTCCCGCGCTCCCGCCTGGATGTCCCTGTTGATGCCGTTGCTTTGTTTTCCTTTCTGTATTTTCATGAATGTTTCAGCTCGGGTTTTCTGTCCCCAGGCGCTTTAATCACCGAGGGCCCTGTTCCAAACGTGCTGCGCATCAATAACGGAAGGAACTAAATAACGCCTACAGCTCCTACAACAGAGCTGGAGCCTGGGGCAGTGCGGTGGGGGACGGGGATGGGGACCGGGCACAGGGGACGCAGGGGCTGGGAGGGGGCTGAGACTTCCCAGGGTTTGAGCCCAGCCCTGCTTCTGTCCTGCTGCGTGACCCCTGGAAGGCTTCTTAAGCGCTCTCTGCTCCGATTTCCTAATTTGCCAGAGGAGGAGAAAAGCAGGTGGCAGTGGGCACAGAGATGGCTGAGGCCAGCATCGGGGAGAGTGTGAGAAGGTGAAGCAGGCAGGTGGAGGGCGTGCAGGTGGTGACCACCTGCAGCTTCGCTAGGTGACGTCGCAGCTGCTCCTTGCCAGAACACGGAAGCACTAGCAGTCTACGCACTGAGGCTCAGAGGGGACCCGGCCTGGGGACATCCCAGAGCTGGGACTGTGGGCCATACCTCGATGCCCTTTTCCGTGTGGGGGAAACCCATGGAGTGCAGGTCTCCGAGGCTGTACTTCGCAAGTCCAGCTACTCTGCCAGGGAGGAGCTTTTCCTTGTGAGCAGAGACCCAAGACCTGCAAAGCTCCTACCAGCTCCTGAGATAAACAGGATTCTGGATATGGAGCGGGAGGAGCCTTGTTCCTCCCTGGGCCCCACACGTGTAAAGCAGGCATCCTCAGAGACACTCGGGGTGGATGGGGTGGACGGTGGCCTCGGAGGGAAGAGTGCCAAAGCGAGGCCCCCGGTGAAAAGCACAAGGGCCACCCAGGACCTTGGGGGTGGGGGCGTGGGACAGGAGAGGCCCCAGGAGAGCATCCCGGTGGCAGCATGGACCTTGGGGTCCTGGACTCATCCAGCCACACCTCCATGCTATCAGAATCTAGAGCCCGGTAGCCTTGGGATTGAGTCCTGCCCTGTCCCCTCCTAACTGCGGCCTGGGGCAAGTGAGTTAGGCCTCCCTGCTTCCCTTTCCTCACAATGACATTCCTGCCTCCGGGACTGGTCACGGAGGTTGGGTGACTAGATGAAGGGCTGGGTGCCCTGCCTGAGGAGCAGACAGCACTCGGGCAATTTCGGCTGTTACTGATCTTTGCGAATCAGTGTCTGCACGTCTACTCATCACCCACCCGTCCACGTGCTCATCCATCTGTCCATCTGCCACCTGTCCTAGCATCTGTCTATTCTTTATTCATTCACCATGTACTCAGTGAGCTTTCCCTCAGCCCTGCCTATCTGGGCTCTAGGTCCTATCGGCGGTGACCCCTGGGGTTCTGAGATGAAAAACAAAACCAGACAACATGAAAACACACAGCTCTGGCGCTCAAGGACCTCGTATTTGAGTGGCCGGGATGGGTCCGTGTGTCAGATCAGGGCCCTGTCGGGAGCCTCTCAGGAAGCGCTGAGGAGGGCCAGGCTAACGCAGCATCTCCAGGTCAAGTACTGACAAGACGTGGGGTAGCAGCAGGGAAGCTCTTCCTACCCTCTGGGGACAAAGGACACGGGATTTCGGGAGCCCCGCGGAGCTGTGGTTGCGGAGAGAGGCTGCCCACAGAAACTGTGGCCTTCAGAAGAGGAAATGAGGCGCTGCCTGAGGGGGGCCCGGCAGGGCTGAAGCCAGGACTCCACACCCACCTCATTCTCCCTGCTGTTCCACCCTTTGCTGGCGCCTGACATTTGCTGAGCCAACCAGATTCAGAGGGTGAAGGAATGCAGCTGAGAGCAAGGGAGAGAGGGGTACGTGAGGAGGGGTGGTAAATGTGGACTATCCACCAGGTCCTGTAGACAGGCGACTCTGGTGTCCTCACGCTGTGCGGAGGGAAGGTTCTGTGGTATTCCAGCGGAGGGCCCTTTAAATGCTGGTGGGGGCGGTGAGGGCTCCCTGGAGGATGGGACATTGGTGTCCAGGGATGAGTAAGAGTTGTCCAGGCAGAGGAAAGGCAGACAGAGTTCCTGACAGAGAGCTGCTTGAGCACAAAGGTTTGGGAGCATAGAGGCGATGGGCGAGTGTCCGTGTGGGGATAGGGGGACAAGAGGAAGGGGAAAAACAGAGGCCCACGGTGGGGTAGAGGGGGCATGCTGGTGGTCCCAGGGCAGACAGGGGACAGGGAAAGATCTGAGATTAGACCCTAGTCCCCAGGGCCAGCCTGGTTTCTTCCCCATTCTGGGACTGAATTTCCCAGCTAGAGCAATTTTGGAAAAATTAATTTTTAATAACACAAGTAAGCCCTGAATATATTCTCTTAGTCAAAAATGAAAGCACTAGGGATCCATCACTCCTTCTGTGAAGCCCATCCTATGGCTAGGGTTTGGGGTATTTCTTCTAGTCCTTTGTCTGGCGGTTTACAGCTGGGAGGCAGTTTGCCTTCTAGGGACATTTAGCAATGACTGGAGACAATTTTGATGGTCACAACTGGGAGCTGTTGCTCCTGGCATCCAGGAGGTAGAGACCTGGGATGGTGCTGAACATGCCACTTGACAAGGGACAGCCCCCTCCCCCTCCCCCACCCCCCAGGAAAGAGTTATCTGGCCCCAAATGCTAACAGTACAGAAATGGAGAAATTTTGGTCGAGGCTAGGAGTTCTTAACCTTTTTTATCATCAATATTGCCTTTCTAAAGAGTCTTTCAGATAATTTTTTTCTTAAACGTACTCCCCCTAAGGTATCTGAATACTATAGATATATTGTTCATTTGCTTATGCACTCTGTGGGTATCAGTGCTTTATAACAAGAAGGGCAAGATTTCTCAGGCCTTGAAGAATCTATTATCGACCACTTGGAGGACATATCCACATCCCTGAAGATGTGGGGTGCAGGCCCTTACCCGGGAACCACACTGTGTGTGTATGTGCATTTTAACCTTGCATGAAGGGTTCTGCAACGTGGCTTTGCAAGCCAGAGGTAGTTTTTTATCCTTTTTTCTTTTGGTTCTGCACACTATTGCATTTTATGCAGCTGGCATTATAATCAACCATTCCCCTACTTAAGAACATGTAGGCTGTTTCCAAGTTTTCCTCCTGCATATGAGCAATGCTGCAAACAATTACATTATTTTTTAAATTAAACTATTTATTTTGAGATAATTGTAGACTCACATGCACTTGTAAAAAAAACAATACAGAGAGAGAACCGGTATCCTTTACCCGGTTCCCCCAATGGTAACAATCTTGCAAAATTACAGTATAGTATCAAAACCAGGATGTTGACATTCGATACAGAACATTCCATCACCACCAGTCCCTCATGTTGTCCTTTTATGGCTATACCCACTTCCTTGCTACTCCCACCCTACCTTAACCCTTGGCCATCAAGAAACTGTTCCCTATATATAATAATTCTCATTCCAAAGGTGTGATATAAATGAGAGCACACAGGATGAAGTCTTTTGGGACTGACCTTTTGAACTCCGCAAAATACTAGGGAGATTCATCAGTGTATGTGTAGTTGGTTCCTTTTTATTGCTGATAGTTTTGCGTGGAATGCATGGACCACAGTTTGCTTAACCAATCACCTATGGAAGGGTATATGGGTCGTTTTCAGGTGTTGACTCTTACGAACAAAGCTGCTATCAACATTCATGTACGGGTTTGTGTGCATGTGTAAGTTTTTCGTTTCTGCAGGGTAAATGCCTAGGAGCATGATTGCTGAGTCACGTGGTAGTTGTATGTTTCATTTATTAAAAGAAATTGCCCGACTGTTTTGCAGAGTGGCTGAGCCATCTTACATTGCCACTAGCAGTGAATGAGTGATCTGGTGTCTTTGTACCTCCTCAGCATTTGATATTGTCACCATTTTTATTTCAGTTGTTCTGATAGGTGTCTAGTGATATCTCGTTGCGGGTTTCATTTGTATTTCCCTGATGGCTAATGTCAAACATTGTTTCATTGTTTCATGTGCTTGTTGGCTATCTGTATGTCTTCTTTGGTGAAACCACTCTTCATCTCTTTGGCCTATTTTCTAGTTGGATTGTTTATTTTTTTACTGGTAAGTTCTTTTTTTTTTTTAATTTATTTCACTGGTAAGTTCTGAGAGGGTTTTTTGGTTAGGTTTACTGAGGTTAAATTACAGATTATAAAAATTCTCTTTTTAGGTGTATGGTTGATGAACTTTGACAAGTGCATACAACCACGTAACCATCACTACCACAATCAATACATAAAACAGTTCCATCATCCCCCCCAAATTCCCCTTTTTAGTTAACTCCACTCCCAGAAACCACTGATCCATTTTCTACCCATATAGTTTTGCTTTTGCCTTTTCCTAAAAGTCATGTATGTGGAATCATGGAGTATGCAACCCTTTTGAGTCTGGTTTCTTTCATTTAGCATAATGAATTTGAGAAGTTCTAAGAACACACACACACACACACACACACACACACACACACACATTCTAGAATGTACATATACCACGTATACATTGTTGGATATGTGGTTTGCAATATTTACTCCTAGTCTGTACTTGTCTTTTCATCCTAGTAGCGGGGTCTTTCATGGAGAAAAACTTTTAAAATTTTAATGAGGTCCAATTTATCAAATTTCCCTTTTATGGATTGGACTTTTGCATTAAGTCTAAGAACTCTTGGCTAGATGTAGACCCTGAAGATTTTCTTCTATGTTTTTTCCAAACAGGGTTAGTTTTACATTTTATATTTAAGTCCATGATCTTTCTTCCTCCCTCTCTCCCTCCCCCTCTCTCTCTTTCTTTCTTTGCCTATGGATGTTCAGTTGCTTTAGCACCATATGTTGAAATTCAATGAATTGCTTTTGCACTTTTGTCAAAAATCACCTGGGTGGATTTGTGTGGGTCTATTTTTGGGTCCTTTATTCTGCTGCATAGATCCATGTATCTATCCCTCCACCAATCCCACACAGTCTTGATTACTGTAGCTCTATAATAATTCTTGAAATCAGGTAGACTGATTTGTCTCACTTTCTTCTTTTTTTCAAAATTGCATCATCTATTCTAGTTATTTTGCCCTTCCATATAAAATTTAAGGTAATCTTGTATATATTTGCAGAAAGCATTGCTTGGATTTTGAGAGTAAGAATGTTAAGTCCAGGGCGCCTGGGTGGCTCAGTGGGTTAAAGCCTCTGCCTTCGGCTCAGGTCATGATCCCAGGGTCCTGGGATCGAGGCCCGCATCGGGCTCTCTGCTCGGCAGGGAGCCTGCTTCCTCCTCTCTCCTCTCTCTCTGCCTGCCTCTCTGCCTACTTGTAATCCCTCTCTATGTGTCAAATAAATAAATAAAATCTTAAAAAAAAAAGGAATGTTAAATCCATATATTAATTTGGGGACAAATTGACCTCTTTACTATGCTGAGTAAATCCATGAAGAGAGCATGAGCATGTCTTTCCATTTATTTAGATTGTCTTTGATGTCTATCATCAGTATTTTGTAGTTTTGGCATGCAAATCCCATATATATTTTATTAGATTTATACCTAAATATTTCTCTTTTTTTTGAGTGCTTTTAAATACTACTGTATTTTCAATTTCATCATCCATGTGTGCATTGCTAGTATATAGAAATACAATTAAATTCTGCATATTTAGTTTACTTTATGTCCTATGATCTTGCTGAGCTCACACATTAGGTTTAGGGTTTTCTGTTTTTTTGATTTTGTAGGTTACTTAGAATTTTTTTCCTGTGCAATCATATCATCTACAAATACTGACAGTGTTATTTATTCCTTTCTAGTCTGTATGCTTTTTATCCCCCCACCCCCCTTTTATTTGGTTGCAATGGCTAGAACTTCCAGCACTGTATTGAATAAGAGTGATGAGGTCAGACATCCTTGCTTTTTTCCTGATCTGAGTGGGGAAACATTCAGTGGCCTTTTACCATTAGTTTTACTGTTAGCTGTAGATTTTGTGTTGATGTTTTCAACAAGTTGAGGATATTCCTCCTTCCTATTTTTCTGGGAGTTTTGACCATGAATGGGTGTCTTATTTTGTCAAATACCTTTTTTTTTTTCATCACTGAATACATCAGGAGATTTTTCTTCTTTAGTCTATTAATATAGTGGGTTTCATTGATTGATTTTTCAAATATTAGACTAACATGTGGTCATGGTATTTAATTCTTTGCATGATTGCAGATTCTACTTGTTAATATTTTATTAAAATTTTTGTATCTCTATTCATAAGAGATATTGGTCTGTCCTTTTTGTTTTTGTTTTTGTACTGTCTTTATCTGATGTTGGTATCAGGGTAATACTGACTTTGTAAAACAAATTGTAGAGTCTTTCCTCCTTTTCTATTTTCTGGAAGACATTGTGTAAGATTGGTGTTTATTCTTTAAACATTTGGTGGCTATCTGGGCATGGAGATTTATTTTTTGAAAGTCTCAAAATTTTGAAATAAATGTCCTTAGGGTAGTTTTAGGACTATTCAAATGACCTATTTCATATTTGGTGAGTTGGGGGGAGTTTGTGTTTTCTAAGGAGTTCATCTTTTTATCTAAGTTGTCAAATGTGTGTATATAGAGTTGATGTAGTTTTCTCTTATTATCCTTTTCATATCTGCAGGGTTTGGGATATCCTGTTGTTAGTAAGGAGCATCTTCTTTGATTTGTCCTTCGTTAATCCTGCCAGAGGTCTGTCAGTTTTATTGACCTTTCCAAGGAAACTATTCTTTATTCCACTTATTTTTATTTACCGTCTTCCTGTTTTCAACTTCATTGATTCCTGCTCTTATGGTTATTATTTCTTATTATTTCCATGCTTTGGGTTTAGTTTGCTCTCCTTTTTCTAAGTTCTTGGGGTAGGAGCTTTGATTGTTGACTTAAAACTTTTCTTCTTTCCTAATGTATGCATTTGTGCTATAAATTTCTTTCTTAGCACTGCCTCCATTGTGCCCCCAAATTCGGTGTATTTCCAACTTCACTCAGCTCAGTGCATTTTTTGATATCCCTTGACACTATCTCTTTGACCCATGGATTATTTAGACGTGTGCTGTTTAGTTTTCACATTTTTATAGATTTTTCTGCTGACTTTCTGTTACTGATTTCTATTCTTACTCCATTATGTTTGGAGCGCATACTCTGTATGATTTCAATTGTTTAAACTCTGTTGTTTTGTTTTTTTTAATGGCCCCAAATACGGGCTACATTAGTATATGTTTCGTGGGCACTTGAATGTGTTTTCTGCTGGTACTGAGTAGAGTGTTCTATAAATGTTGATTAGACCTTGTTTGTCATTGGTGATGTTCTTTAATGTTCTTGCTGCTTTTCTATCTAGTTGTTCTATCAGTTATTGAGAGGGTATGTTAAAGGCTCCAAATATAATTGCCAATTTATTCTTTTCTCCCTTCAGTTCTATTATGTTTTGCTTTGCAGTTGTGTTTTTTGTTACATCACATTTAAAATTATTGTCTCCTTGGTGGACTCACTCTTTTATCAACATACAAAATCCTTCTCAGTCTCTGGTAATTTTCTTTGTTCCAAAGTCCCTTCGCCTGTTACTACTACCACTACTCTTGCTTAACTTAGAAAACCTGACACGAGAAGGAAAATATATTGTATTGACCCATATTTTTGCTTACCCTGTTCTTCCTTCCTGATATTTCAAGATTTCTTTTAACATTTCCTATCTGTTTAGGGAACTACCCTTAGCCATTCTTTTAGAGTAGTTTTGCTGGAGGCAGTTTCCCTTAGTTTTTCTTTATCTGAGAATATCTTGATTTCCCTTTCATTCCTGAGGAATATTTTTTGTTGTATATAGTTTTCTTTCAGCATTGTTGTGCTACTTCTTTCTGGAATTCAGAAGCCAGAATTTTTTCTGGTTTCTGATGAGAAATATACTGTCCTTAAAATTGCTTTTCCTCTATAGGTAAAGTGATATCCCTAATTTCATTCCTGTGTCTTATTTGGGGTTTGGTCAGCTCCTTCTCCTTCTCCTTGTCCTTCTCCTGATTTTATTTATTTATTTGACAGAGAGAGACACAGTGAGAAAGGAAACACAAGCAGGGGGAGTGGGAGAGGGAGAAGCAGGCTTCCCACTCAGCAGGGAGCCCGATGCAGGGCTCATTCCCATGACCCTGGGACCTGAGCCTAAGGCAAATGCTTAAAGAGTGAACTACCCAGGTGTCCTGGTCAGCTTCTTGAAACTATAGGGTTACGTGTCTTGCCAAGTTTCCATAGTTTTTAGTCCTTATTTCTTCTAGTAGTTTTTTCAGCCCTGCCCTCTTTTTCTTCACCTTCTGGGACACTGATGATATAAATATTCAATCTTTGTGTTGAGTTCCATATGTCCCTGAGGTTCCATTAATTATTTTTCAATCTAATTTCTCTATGTTGTTCAGATTGGGTAATTTATATTCTATTTTCAAGTTCTCTGACTCTTTCCTCTGAGATTTTAAATTCTGTTAACCCATTCCCTGAGTTTTAAATTTTCAGTTATTGTATTTTATAGTTCTAAAATTTCCACTTGATTGTGTTTTTTTGTACTTTTAATCTCTTTGCTAAGGCTTTCTATTTCTTGGCTCAACTTTCTATTTTTTTCATTTGCTTCAAGCACGTTCATGATTGCTTGTTGAAGCATTTTTAGGATAGCTGCTTTAAAATCCTTGCCATCTGATTTAACATCTATGGCATGTTAGTGTTGGCATCTGTTGATGCCTTTCCTCTCAATTTTAGATCCTCCTGGTTTTTGGTATGACAAATAATTTGATTGAAACCTAGAAATTTTGGGTATCATCTTATGAGACTCCAATCTTATTTAAACCTTCTATTTTAGCTGACTTCTGAAGATTCTCTGGCAAAGGAAGTGGGTGCTGCCTTGTTATTGTCAGATGGGAGTAGAAATTCAGATTCCCCCTCCAGCTTCCTTTGATACCCAAGATGGGGGGAACTCCCCATTACCACTGGGTGGGTATGGGATTGCTGGCTCCCAATGTGGTCTCCACTGACACCTCCGCCGAGCCATGGGCCAACAGGGGGCTCCTATCTGCTCCCTGTGTGGCCTTCTCTGACATCAAGTGGGGTTGATGGGGGGGAGGGTTGGACACCTTCTTCTAAACTGGTAAGGATGGAGCTCTAGGCTCCCCACTTGGCCTTTGCTGGTGTAGGTGAGGGTAGGACTACAGTGTTTATGGAATAGGCTGGTTATTATCTAAAAGTTCTCTTTCTACGTTTCCCATTTCCTGATCCTTTGGCTAGAGAAAGCAAGCTTTTGTTGGACCTTTTTTTGTTTTTGGTTGGTGGGTTCTTCAGCTCCAAGTCTGGGATATATGAGGCTAAAAGAAAACCTAGGAACTCACCACTCTGTTGTTCCGTGGGTCCTGAAATCTCTCACCAGTCTGCCTTCCTCTCTCCACCTTTCAGAATCTTTTCATGTATGTTATATATAATGTATGTTATATATGTGAGATATATATATGTATATACACATACATATATATGTTATATAATGTATATAATGTGTGTATATATACACACACATATGTGTATACATAATGTATGATATCTTACACATATATATGGCACCAAGGGAAAAGTGCTTATACTCCTTCTTCCTGGAGATGCAAATCCTCTTTTATTGATTTATTGAACATTCCTTCTTGTGCAGACCTAGAAATGAATTTCTAAGCTAGATACTGAACAGTGATGTCTCTGTCATAGGCTATGTGTATTTTAAGTTTTGAATTACCCTCCAAAATGACAATTTATACTCCCACTAGTGGGGCATGAGTGTGTCCTCTCCCTCACCATACTCTTGAATATGTACCATTATCAAATTTTCAAAATTTTACCAACTTTGTGAAAAAAAAACCCATTTCATTTCTTTTTTTTTTTAAAGAGTTTATTTATTTATTTCACAGAGGGAGAGAGATCACAAGGAGGCAGAGAGGCAGGCAGAGAGAGGAGAGAGGAGGAAGCAGGCTCCCCGCTGAGCAGAGAGCCCGATGTGGGCCTCGATCCCAGGACCCTGAGATCATGACCTGAGCCGAAAGCAGAGGCTTTAACCCACTGAGCCACCCAGGCGCCCCCCATTTCATTTCTTAATGCCATGATTTCTTTGATACCAGTGAACACAAATAGTCTTTCCATGAACTTATTGAGTGATTACATGGACTTTACATTCTAATGAGGAAGAGGGGCAAAAAGCAAGAGAACAAACTAGCCAGGTAATTTTAAAGGTTGACAAGTATCCTGAAGAAAATAGAACAAAGCAGTGGGTAAGAGTATAGGTGGACCAAGGGATTTAGGGCTCATCAAAAGATAAAATATGACCTCGAGAGATAATAACTTGTAAGTTTTATTGGGTGGTATTGGGATTGCATAAGGGGGAGAGGTCCCTCACAGCGGGAGTCTGTCCAGGGGCTCTTGGGGAAGACTGCATCCTGAAGTGGGGCATATGGGGGGGGGGCTGGAGATGACACTTCCATGTCTAGGTGGTGTCACATAGCAGCACAGAAGGGAGACTTCAGGTCAGAACTCTGAAGAGCAGTAGTAGCTTGGGGTCTTATCACCACAGGATTCTCTTACCCATGGCCTGCAAATGTTGTGTTTGGTTTTGTGGGGTATGAGAAGGAGACAGGCCCTAAGTGACTAAAAAGTCTGCCTGTTGGGACTACTGTAAAATTGGAGTTTGACTCTGGCAGGCTTGGGGCTAATGAGTCTCAGCCTGCCGTGAAGAAATGACCTAGGAGCCAACATACAGGGGCGACGTTGAGTCATTGATATAACAAAGAATTATGGGGGGTGGGGAGAGGACTACTTTAGATGGAGCAGTCAGGAAGAGCTTCTCTGAAGAGGTGACAGTTGAGCTGACACCTGAGGAATGACAAGAGGGCAGCTGTGGGAAGGTACCAAGGCTTTGGCAGTGGGGAAAGCTTAGGGTGTGTGCTCACTAGACAGAAGGAGGCCAGAGGGGCCGGAGCGGAGTGAGCAGAGCTGGGACTGGATTGGTGAGGTGCGGTGGGGGCCGGGGCCACATGACGCTGCGTTGCTGGAATAAAGAGTGGATTTCTATTCTAAGGCCAGTACAAAACCATTGGAGGATTTTGATTAATATTTTAAATATTCTGGTTTATATTTGGAAAAACTCAGGCTGTCACGTGGAGAGAGGAGGGGTGGGGGGCAAGGAAAGCAGGGAGACCAGGGAGGAAGCTCTAGGTAAGAGAGAGTGGCTCTCTGAATTGGGAGGTCGTGTGGAAGTGGAGGGAAGTGGGCACAGGTTTGGGGGGTGGGTGGGAGCCAGCACAGCCTCATCCTCTCTGCCCCACGGGGGCGGCTGGCCGGGTGGTCCTGTGCTGGGCTGTCTGCTCTAGGGATGACCTACTCCTATCTGTAGATGTAATGCGGGCCTCTTAGCTCTGTGCAGAAGACTCCAGGGGACTCTGTGTAGCCAACTAAGAAAATAAGAAACCAGACTTGAAACAGTCATTTAATCAAGGAGCAAAAATAAATTCTTAATTAGCCTCTGCTGACTGCATATCAGGTACAGTTCTATCTAAAAAGCTTTTTCCAAAAGGCAGGGTGGTGGCAGGTGGGTAGGATGGAGAGAGAGGAGGAAGCGGAAGGGCCACGTGCCGTGCAGGACATTCCCTCGTCTCACTCTCCCAGCGAGCCCGTCACATAGCTTCTGCCATCCTCACCTGACGAGCAGAGAAGCTGAGTCTGAGGAGATGAAATGACGTGTCCAGGGTCTCACAGCTTGGAAGTAGCAAAACCAGGCCCCAGATGTGGCTCTTTGGACTCCGGAGCCTCCTATATTATTTTGCCATTCCTGTCACTTGGCCACCTGTATCTGTTTCTTCATTTTCTCTAAATTGGCTTCAATTAAAATCCAGACCTGACGGACCGGAAGGGCCGTGTCACCCATGACGGAAGTAGCCTCCCTCCCATTTAAGGTGAAGGCCGCACATTCTCAGGCCTCGCCCAAGCCTCCCAGACATTCCCTCCGTCGCTGGACATGAGCACTGCCTACTGGTCACCACAGAGATGCTCCCAGCCCCGGCTCCGGCAGAACTGGCTGTTTCCACCCTGTTCTCAGTTCTCCCAGCTCTTCACTGAAGACTCGCGCATCTTTGCCTTCCTCTCCTGCCTCAGCCTTTCTGCAAGTCGGGGAGCATGAAGCTGCCACCTTGTTTGAGATGCAGGAAGAGAGAAAAAACACAAGTGCAAAGCTCAAGTATATTATCTCTGTCAATTATCCCAGAACACTTCACCCCCCCAGGGGCTGAGATGGTTCGGGCTCTGGGTGTAGCGCATTGAAACATGTCAGAGCAGCCCACACTGATAGCGAGCCATGGGTCTTGTTTTCCTGTTTTAACATTTTATGGTGGAAATTTGAAACTTATACAGAAGTAGAGAAGTAGCATAATAAACCCTCCTGTGTCCATCATCCCTGTTCCGACAGCTCCCAGCCAATTCTGTTTAATCTATACCTCCACCTACTCTCTCCCTTCCATATTATCTTGAAGCACATGCCAGGCATCGTAGCACTTCATCCATAAATATTTCAGTTTGTGTCTTTAAGAAGTAAGGAGAGACAGATTCTTGAATGGAGAAAACCTTCCCAACTGGAAACTTTGGCTTATTTGAAAATGGGGGAACTGTGGCTTTACAGCAGGGGTGAGAGACTCCAAGCTCTTCCTGGCCCTTCCACCGCGCATGTCAAGCAAGCCTCGTCCCTCGCTGCTTTCCTTTCCTCACGGCTAATGCAAATGGGATCCCCACATCAGAGATGAGAAAACTGAGGCCCAGAGAGGAGCAGGATTTGTCCAAGGTTATGAGGTTTTATAGTATATGGGCTAGCTGGAGACAAGTGGCTCGCTGAGGCAGGCTAATATTCTGGGTCCTTTCGAGTCAATATTTTCTAAATAGTCAGTCAACATTTATTTAGAGGTGAAGCTGGGTACTGCCGGGGGAAGCATGGAGAGAAGAGACCTTTGTGGCAGCCGCAGCCTGGCCCCTGTTCTCGAAATTCTGTTCTGGTCTCAACTTGCACAACCTACCCTTCAGTTAATCCACCTACTCTCCTTTGAGGGCAGTTCAGCAACCATCTGTTGTTACTTGGTTTGCCCTTGGGGGTATGTGTGTGTGTGTGTGAGTGTGTGTGTCACTTTTAATCCAGGCATCTTCTTTAGTGATTTCTCCAAACCCCATAGGGTTCTTTGACTGAGATGAGTGGGGTGAACCAAACAGGGCTATTTCAAGTGGCACTGACAGAAAATTCAATGACTTCAGAAAAAAGGGAAATTTATTGGTTGATGTGAGTTCAATAGATTCTCCTTCAGGACTGGCTGGATCCAGGGGAAATCTGTTGTTCTCCCTTTCCTGGCCTTGCTTTCCCTGATGCCAGCCCCCTTCTCAGGCAGGCTCTGTCTGAGTGCAAGATGGTGCAAGATGGTGGCCAAATTCTGGCCTGTATTTTCTCCTTTTATGAGCCCAGCAGGAGAGATTCTCTTTCCTTTTTTTTTTTCCTTTCTTAAATTTATTTATTTGAGAAGCGAGAGAGATAGAGAGAGAGAGAGAGAACAATAGAATGGCAGAGGGAGAGGTAGAAGCAGGCTCTCCACCGAGCAGGGAGCCCCATATGGGGCTCGGTCCTGAGACACTCAACCGATTGAGCCACCCAGGGGCCCCGAGATTCTCTTTCCTGACTCACTGGCTGCTTTGGGGTCATGTGCCCATGCCTGAGCCGACCACCATGGCTGGGGGTTGAGATCCACTGGTTGGATTAGACCCAGGTGATCTGGGGGTGACCAGGGGATGACTGGTCTTTGGGTAACTCCAATCCCCAGGGGAGTGAGGCTAGACGGGTTTTGGCTCCCCAGGGGAGAATCTGTAGGCTCTTACTGAAAAAGGGAATGGATGCTGAGCCGGCAAGTAATAGATTTCCACCGTCCAGTTATAGTTCCAGGGATATATTAAGTGTCCCTTAGTTGTGTCCTGGCCATGGCAAATGCCAGCTGCTTGTCCCCTCTTGTCCAGCTGCTTGTCCCCTCAGTATTTGTAGCAGAGCTGTAATTTAGAACCCGCGGCTCCCAGCTCTCAGCCCAGTGCCCTTCACGTCCTTTCTCTCCCACTTCCTGTGGGCGCGGTCGGTGGGCAAACTGCCCTGTGCTGGCATCTCTGGGCAGGGCCACTGGGGGCACACCCGCCTCTCATCCTGGCCAAAAGCAGCTCCCTGCCTCCCGGCCTGAGGATCAGGCGCCGTTTCCTACAGGACCTGCTGTCCTTTTTGCCTCTGACCTTGAGCAGGCTCTTCATGTTTCCGAGCCTCGGTTTTGTAGTTTGGAACATCTGTAAAATGGAGCTAATGGTACTGCTGACCTTCCAGGCTGCAAGAGGCTGCAACGAGCCTGTGACTTGTAAATGACGATAAAAATGGAAATAATAATACTATTACTATTGCCACCTGCTTCTTCCTCTCGGGAGGTATTCTTTTCTCAATCTCCCTTCCCCGTTCCTCCCAGGGGGGCAGCGGCTTGCTCAGGCTGTGATGGAGATGAGTGTTGATGGCTTGGAAGCTTTCAGAGCCGCCCACTCTTCCTCCTCCCATCCTGCTGAGCTGACAATTTCGCATGACATCAATTCCTCTGACAGCCGTGTAAACAGATGGTGGTCCCTGCTGCCCGGGGTGCTGGGGAGCGATACCATGGTAACCTGCTAAACTGCGACAGGTGCCAGGACGGTGGGAAATCCGGGACCTGCAGACAGGCACACACATGGCGCAGGCAGCAGGGCCCGAGCTGTGGGTTTATCTCAGACACAGTGGGCCAAGCCTGGCTGGCGTGGCAGCAAGGCCATAGGCTCGACGATGGACTCCTTCTTGGCTGTGTGACCACGGCTGAATTTCTTCCTTTCTCCCCGCCCATGGTGGATCACGAGCCCCACCCCAGAGTAGCAAGGGCGTGGGCCTGAAAGTGTCTAGCTCTGGGATGGGACATTGCTGGTGCCCAATAAACGTCTGTTGAGTGAATAAATGAATGGATGCAGGAGACCTATAGGATCAGCTCTCTGGAAGCTGGCTGGAGACAGGCCCCTTGCAGGTCCTGGTTGGCAGAGGGAAAGGGTATGAATGGGATCTGAGAGTGCAAGAGGCTGGGTTGGCAGCTGCCAAGGGCCACCCCCGCTCCTCTGAATAGTGAGGACCTAATAATTTGCCAGTGGTGGCATCTCCCTTCTCAAGTCCCCCCCGAGCGGGGAGAGTAAATGAACACTCCCATCTGGGAAACTGGTGAGTAGGCCTGCAGGGTCTGGGCTTATGGAATCATAGCTTTAACCGACTATCTTTTTGCCCCAGTTTCCCCACTGTCCTCTCATCCCTGCTGGACTTGGGGCTCTGCTTTAAGCCACGGTCTATCCTAAACTCAGAGAGGGGCGGTGACTTGACTAAGGCCACACAGCCATCCATACAAACCTTTGGGGTTTGGGATAGCCTCCCTTGCCTGCCACCAGGCCTCTCTGCTGGGAGGGTCCACCTCGGCTTCCCATCAGCTTTATGCATGCTGCCCTAGACCACCCATCCTCCCTCTTCTTTCTCATTGTCCTCTTCTCCCATGTGCCTGGCGGCTGGGTCTGCCCCCTGCTGACAGTAAGCACCTCAAAGAAACAGGGAAGCTTGCCTCACCACTGACTGGTCTGCCACCCTGGGCAAGTGACCTCCCCTTTGCAGGTCAGTTTCTTCATACAGCGAAGGGGAAGGTTGCTCTGGATGAATTAAATTCAGTAACATCTACAAAAAAGTGCATAAAGGAGTGCCTGGCACAGAGCAAACTTGCAGTAAATAGTGATTTTTGGCATTATGCAGAGGAGATCCTCATCCCTTCTGGAAAGATTGCCTTCCACAAACTGGATTGACTTCAGGCAAGATTCAGAGTGGCAAAAGCACAGGTGTGGGAGCAGCTGGATATGGGTCAAGCTGTGTGACCCTGGATAAGCCATTGACCTTCTCTGAGCACCTGGAAAACGGGCTAACGTTCCCCACCTGCAGAACTGCTGGGGTTGGGTGGGCACCTGGAGTGGGGCCTTGCACATGCTGACATGGTGTCGGTTGTGATAAGTGCTCCTGGAATAAGGATTATTTCCATGCCATCTAGCACCAGGGCTCAGGAATCCCCCCAGGCAGGGATTCCTCACACTGCTTTCCTGGAAGGTGGTAGTTTGGCTTCAGCTTGCATACCTCTAGCGACAGGAAACTCATTCCTGTTGAGTTGGAAGCTCTGTTAGCAGAGTTCACCCTTGCCTCTCTCAGTGTGGGCTTCCTCCCTGGAATGCTCCAGTTCTGCCTCAGGGCCACCAGGAGCAGCTTCGCCTCCACTTTCTTGCTTAGCGGCCTGCTCCTCTGAGCCAAAGAGAACCAGAACCAGGAGGTGACCCAAGCATCATCCCCTCTCTCTACCAGCCCCAACCCCAAAAGAGCTTTCTGACCTTGTTGGCCAGGCCGGAAGGTTTGAGAGCTGGCAGGCAAGCATGAGAGGTTGTCCTTGGGTAGGCTAAGTGGGCCATCTGTCCCGGCTCAGTCCCAGGGTGGACCTTGGTGGAGGATCAGAGCGTGGCTGAGGCCCAGCATGGAGACAAGTGTGTGAGCTGCCACGGTCTCCCAGGCCAGCTTCCCTGGTTGTGGCTGGGTGGGGGGTGGGCCACCAATGTCTGCATCATGGGGTTCTTCTAAAGATTAAATGGTCAGAGATATTTTAATATCTAACATGATTCTTGGAGTCTGTTAATAATCTTTCTTTTTTTTTTTTTTGGAAGCTGTGATCAGTGAATGGGTTAATCTGCTTCAGAGAGAAGCTTTAAATGAGCCAAGCTTTTAAACATTCATTACCCTTTCTGCTTCAAGGTTTAAAAAATTTTTTAAAATTTTTTTATGCTTCTTTCAAAATTCATCAGCTTAGGGCAAGTTGGCCGTTTTAATAACAGCACTAAGAAAATGTCGAAAAGGTTCTTCCAATAACAGATACTTCTCTGGCAGAGAAGCAGCATCAAAATGGCTTCTGGAGGCTTCCAATCCTCCCTTTTGTTTTTTCAACGAGGTCAGACCCCTCCAGATCCTCTCCCATGGCTGTGTTAGCCACCCTGATGTCTTAGGGCTCCCACCGTCCCTCTGGGAGACAGGCAGCTGAAAGGATTGCAAACAAAGACCCTTAAGAAGGAAGGAAGAAGACTGTAAACCCCCTACTCATGTTCCAGGTTTGGAAACAACTTAGAGGCTCAGACTGTTTCCTTTCCCCACTTTTGTCCTCATTTCTATTAAACATTTTTATACATCACGGGAACAGAGAGAGGGGGACACACAGATCAAGAGGACAGGACTCCCAGTCCTTTCCTTCACTCTGGTCCTGAACAAGTTAGGGAATCCTGAGCTTGGAAGAGAACTGAGAGACTCTTCGACTGAGCAGGCTGCCCAGGAGAGGGATGCTATGGTTTGAAGGTGTGTGTTCACCCTGAAGTCTCAGGGGGGAATCTTAATCCCCAACATGATCGTATTGGAAGGTGAGGCCTTCGGGAAGCAGTTCAGTCAGTGTGGGCCAAGCTGTCATGACGGGGGATTAGTGCCCTTACAAAAGAGACCTCAGGGAGTTCTCTCATCCTCTTCTGCCATGTGAGGACACAGCAAGAGCACTGTGACCCAGAAGAGGGCCCTCACTGGACCATGCTGGCACCCTGAACTTGGACTTTCAGGCTCCAGAACTGTGAGAAATAAATTGGTGTTGTTTGTAAGCCACCCAGTCTGTGGTATCTGGTTACAGCAGTTACAGCAGCCCAGATGGACGAAGACAAAGGGTCCCTGCCAGCGGGGGTTCCTGGAGGGCGTGTGGTCAGCCAGGGCCTCCCGACCACTTCCTCTCTGCCTTGTGGAAGGGATAGGAGATAGGAAAGATCACAGGCCAAAGTGAAGAAATGGGAGTTCTAGTCTTGGCTGCCCTGCTGAGCGGCTACATGACTTCTCTTCTCTGGGCCTCCATTTCTGCACATGTCAAATCACAGGGTTGGACTAATTGATCGGAATAATCTAGAAGTCATTGTTATTTGGGTGCTTTGCATGGACTAAATTCTGAGTTAATTGTATCGTATAAATGATCTGTTTTTACTCTCTCACCAACTCTTAAGTTTCTTTTGAGAATCCAAGTGTCAATAAAGATCATATTAAATCTTAGGGTCTTTTGTGTACCTGTAAGTTATTCCAGGTACACTTTTATGTATTTGCAGACATCAGCCTCTTGATAAGGAACAAGGAATTTCCAGTTAGCTATCAGGATTAGATGTTGCTGTGTGTAAATGGAAATCCCAAAGTAACAGAGGCTTAAACACACAGGGTTTACTTTATTGCATAAAAGTAGTGCAGCGCTGGTGTGGATGCTCCCAGAATTGTTAAGGACCCAGGCTCCTTCCATCTTTATGCTCTGCTGCACAAAGCTTCTGTCCTCAAGTTTAGCACATGGCCCAAGAAGACTCCTGGAGCTCCAATTCTCTTCTATGAACCTTGGCTTCAGGCCACTGGCTACAGTGGTTCCAGGAATCACATCTGGACTCAACAACTCCACTGGCGGCCCAAGAGGAAGACAGGAAGGGCTAAGTCAACCCCCTTTAGGCGGTCATCCTGGAATGTTTACAATTTGCTTCCATTTGCACATCACTGGCCAGAACTCAGTCATGTGGTTACACCTACCTGCAAGGGGATTATGGGAAATGTAGTCTTCTAACTGGGCACAGTACTACCCTGGATAAAGTGTGGGTTTTTTTGGCAAGGAAGAATGGGGGAAAGAACACTGGTGGGCCAATGAGAGTCTCTGTTGCAGGTGCTATGTGCCAAGGATTGTATGCATAATCACAAACCAAGTAGACGATTTTGAAGATGTATTAATGTAGCTATTTAACATAAAATACCAATGTCTATATCAGTTAGGATTCTTTTGATGGCATGGACAGAAACCACATCTCTAACTGGCTTAAACAATAAAGATGCTTATAATCCCACATATCTCACTTACAGAGGTAGGGTTAGCTTCAGGGTTGATTGATTCAACAGCTCGACAACCTCATCAAGCCTGGGGTGTGTCCAGCTATCATTTCTCTTATGTTAGTACTGGCTTTATCAGAGGCAACTGGCTACAGTGGTTCCAGGAACCACATCTGGACCCAATAATATTCAGGCAAATACAGTGGCACATTATTTCTAGTGACTCTCTCTTAGAAGCCACAAAATGTCCTGAAAAGTCTCTCATGCCTCAGTGGCCAGAGCTGGTTTATCATCTACTCCTGGACAACTCATTGGCAAGGGAGAAGGACAATTAGGGCACCTCTGGAGCTGGGATCAGCTCCCATGAGGCTCGTGGCTACCTAAGGGAGTAGTAGATACCTGAATAAAATTGGGGCTCTGTTAGTAGGGGCCACAGAGGAAGCATGCTGGTAGGCAAGTGTCATCTCCATTTTGCAGTAAGGAAATTGAGGCTCAGAGAGGTGAAATAATTTGTTCAAGTTTGAACAGCCAGTGAGCAGCAGAGAGAGAGAGCCTGAACCAGGGGGAGTCATTCCCGGTTTAACACACTTAGCCTCCCGGTCTGCAACTGGAGAAGGGACGGGTTCCAGAAGTCAGTTGTGTCAGTGCTTCCCAAACTTCAGCCATTTGTCCACCACTTTTGTGGTCCTCCCCACTCAGATTGACTTATACCCGCATGATGATTTCTCAAAACTTTTTTACTTAGCTAAGATTGCTTTTATAATTTTCGTTAAAAGAAAGTCATGATTTTGGCATCAACAATTGCATTTAAAAAAGACAAAAACACTGACATAAATGGGAAACTAGTCTTGCTTGACAGAAGTAGAATATAAATCATCAAAAGAAATACAATGCAAACAACCCTCTTCTCCTTTCTAGAGGGATGCCGTTACCCAATATATGACCTATCTCTGTTATGAAGAATGACCAGGACTGCAGAAGGCATTAGAGACTTACCAGCACCAAGCTCCTTCCTTGATGAGGTAAGGACTTACAGGGAAGAGGGAAAGCATCCAGGCTTTCTTATGATGCAATTCAGTGCCATGCAAGGCTCCTTCACGTCTACCTGAAATCATCCCACATACATTCTTGGAGAAACCTTAACTTAGATTGCAGCCTGAATGCTTTGTGACTGTTGCATTGCACATAACAACACAATTTTGGGGGGGCGGAGAGTGGAGTGCATACAACAGTAAGCATCCTCCCAGAGACCTGTGGTTTCATTGGCACTCAGCCGATCTGGTGAGGGTTGACCAGATGACCCTTCTGTCTAGTCAGGAACAGGGTTGGCAAACTCTTTCTGGAATAAGGCAGGAAGTGAATGTTGTAGGCTTTGTGGACCACACAGTGTCAGGTGCAGTGACTCAATGCTACTGTTGCGGTGTGACAGCAGCTCAGACAAGATGTAAGTGAATAAGCAGGGCTGTGTTTCATAAAACTTTAGGAATGATGAAATTTTAATTTCATATAATGTGTGTGCATCACAAAATCGTGTTCTTCTTTTGACTTTTTTCAACCATTTAAATATTTTTTCAAGATTTATTTATTTATTTGAGGGAAGAAGGGAGAGAGAGAGAGAGGGAGAGAGAGCGAGAGTGAGCAAGGGGGAGGGGCAGGAGAGGGGGAGAAGAGAATCTCAAGCAGACTTTGCACTGAGTGCGGAGCTTCAAGCCCTGACACCGGGCTTGATCTCATGACCTCAAGATCACCATCGGAGCCTAAATCAGGAGTCGGATGCTTAACCAACTGTGCCACTCAGACGCCCCCTTTTCAACCATTTAAAAATGTAAAAACATTCTTAGCTCTAGGGCCATACAAAAACAAATGATAGGCCACATTTGATCTCAGAACCATAGTTTGCACACCCTGGCCTAAAAGGAAAGCTGTCCCTGCTTCTGCCAGAGATGGCTTCCTAGGTGTGGGACCTGCTGGATTGCATGTGGTCCTGCACAAAGAGGCCCCCCCCCTTGGTTAAATGCTCTGCTACAAGCATCTTGAAAGTATTAATAATTTTTGAATAAGGGACCCTGCATTTTCACCCTTCCTTCCTTTTTTTTTTTTTTAAGATTTTATTATTTGACAAAGGGAAAAAGAGTCAGGGAGAGAGGGAACACAAGTAGGGAGAGTGGGAGAGGGAGGAGCAGGCCCCCTGCTGAGCAAGCAGCCTGATGCAGGGCTCAGATACCAGGACTCTGGGATCATGACCCGAGCTGAAGGCAGATGCTTAATGACTGAGACGCCAAGACACCCGGGACCCTGCATTTTCATTTTGCAGTGGGACCTGCAAATTATGTAGCCAGTCCTGGTGTCTTCTCCTAAGCTGCATAGAAACATGGAGAATTATGCCCCAGCAGTGGTCTCACTAGAGCACGTTCTCCTCAGAAGTGCAAGAAATGAAGTGGAAACACCTAGGTCTCTTAAAGCCTATGCCTGAAACAGGCTGGTTGTCACCTTTTCTCACCTTCTGTTGGCCAAAGCTGGTCACACGGCTGAGCCCCAAGTCAGGAAAATGGGAAATAGTCTTTTAACGAGAGGGACTCTTATGTCACATGACCAAGGGCTGGGATATGGGGAGAGGTGATGAATTGGGGCAACAATGCCATCTACCACCAACTCTATTAATGCTGTGTTAATCATTCTGGCTGTTTGCACACTCTAGTGTCAAAGAACTCATTATCTCGTCTTGTTGTCTGTAAGTTTTATTAGTCTCTTGTTCCATCAGCCCAGGCAGAGGCAAGGACGAAAGCCTTTTGTGTATCCTCAGGTTGATTTCCTGGTTCATCAATACACAAATAGTCTTCCTTCCCCCTCTGCGGGATCAGAGAGACCGACGGTGTGGAGACTAGAACGAGTTGGCATTTTGAATGTACAAGCCCACACGCTGGTCTCCTCCCAAACATTCAGCCAGCTCCCTTTCCTGGAAAAGTCCTCTTGGGGATCTCAGTAGCTTGAATAGCACCTTCATGCTGAAAAACTGGAGAAGAAAAATGTCTGGCTCACATGCCACTGGGTGAGTTCTTTCTAGGTTTTAAACACATTTGAATAAACGACTGAGTCCTCAAACCTAGTTCTGACTCTGTCATTCCCCTGCTTCAGGTCCTTTCCTGGCTCCCACAGCCGGCTTGGCTTCCCATCCTGGATCTTTGTGATGTGGCCATAGCGGCCCACACAGCTGCATTTCCTACCACGTTCTGCTCACGATAAGCTTCTAGACTCACTGGACATCTTCTACCTTTAGGCCTTGGCGCCCACTGTCACAGTCTTGGAGGTCACCAGTGTGATAAGCCACCTTGACTATTTTTAAACAAGAAAAGGGAAATTGTTGGTGCTCGTAATTGAATCCCCTGTGGCAGAGGGAGCTTCAGCCATGCAGAAGTGCTTCAGTCATGCTCTCTAGAACATGCTTTTGTCTGTATTTACTCCATTCTCAGGCAGGCAGTCCCCTCGAGGTGGTCAGCAGGACTAGCTAGCTTCAGGAGAAAAGAAGTCTCTTTTCTAGATATTCCAGCAGAGGTCCCAGGGCTGACTCTCATTGGCTGACTGGGGTCACGTGTCCATCATTAAACCAATGGCCGCTGGAGCTGGAGTGTACTGATTGGCCAGGCCTGGATCCTCAGCCCATTCCAGGATCTAGGAGAGTGGCCTTAGCTCCACTTAAACCACAGGGACCCAAAGCGGGGATTTCCCAGGGGAAAACAGGGGGTGGTTACCAAATAAAGTGCTGAGCAGAGGCGGGGAAGCCTAGACAACAGACGTCCCCACCCTCTGGTTCCTCTGTCTGAAATGCTTCCCTCTTCCCTGCCTGGCACACTCCCACTCATCCTCCTCGCTCCACCTCTGGTGTTCCTCCCTCTGGTAGGCCCCTCAGCCCACCCTAGGTAGAATAAGCCTCTCCTTTCTCTGGGGGTCCCTCATCACTCATGCTGTGCTGCCACGGGTCTCTTGGGGCCACCTGCTTCTGGAAAATGGTGGTGAATTTGGCCAAACTCCCCAGGTTCAGAGCCTGTGCCAGTTCACACCTTCCTCGATTTCCACGCGTCCTCGGCTTTCCTCCGCATTACACTCGCTTCTACATCTGTGTGTGTCACCTCAGGGTGGCCACGGATGTGCACACCTTGACACCCTCGCCATCTCAGCAACAACAAAATCTCATCACACGTGTGATTTTGTGAGTGTTACAGCCTGACTGAAGACCTGAGGGTGATAGAGGAATCCCATGACTCTGGCAGAGCCTTCTGCCATTAGGTCGGCTCGCCACTGAGCCCCGCCCCTCTCTAAGAACACCCTTCTCCCCAGGGTGCTCCCCTCCCCACCGCCCTGGATCCAGCCTTGACTCCTCCTGTCCCCCACTGCAAGGCACAGATCTGCCAGTCTGGTCTGCACTTAACCTACGCTGTTCCACTCTTACCTGCTCCCCACTCCTCCTCATTCTGGCAAATACTTTACATCGGGGCGATTCCAGTGCTCTGTCCTGTCTCTCCCTTCTCAGCAGGATCTGAGCTCCTTGACGGCCCAGGTCCAGGTCGTCTCTACATCTCCAGTGCCCAAGACAGGGCATGGCACCGAGTAGGGCCTCAGTGGAGGCTAAATTCAAAAACTAGTTTCAACAAAACGCTGCATTTAAAAAAATCAGCAAGAATTTCGTTAGCAGGAAGCCCAGAGAGGGTGGGTGAGCGATGATTTCAGCAGAAATGCCATAGGACGCTAAGGTTCTCAATTACTTACGGACCTAAGCAGACACGTTCCCGGAGCGCTGTGATATATTCTGAAGATGTCGGGGGCTGAATGTGAGTGACTTGGTTCCTTAGAGCCCCTGCAGCCCTACCCTGCCGCTGCCAGGGACGGGGGCCTTTAGCTTCTTTTTGCAGCAATACACAACTGTTTTGGAACTCAGTTCTGTTCCTGCTCAGTTGCTTTTTCTCAAGGTGCTGGCAAGGATGGCAAGATGAGGGCAGGGCAGCCTCTGCGAACAGAGGGGGCGAGGTTCAGGTCTTGTTCTGCCCTGGGTCACTCTATGCTGTCCCCTCTCTGGAAGGCCGTTTTCTCCTCTGTGCTGTGGAGACCAGCACTACCCCTGCCAGGGGCCTGGGGGTCTTCAGCGAAGCAGTAAGGTGTAGGGGTACAGCCTGACCCTGGTGAACACAGCAGGTCCTCATTGGTGGCATTCCCATGCTCTGTCCTGGCTAAACCAGGTCCAGCTTGGCCCTGTGTGGCTCTGAGTTCCTGGAGTATCAGGGGCAGAGTTTCTGGAGGGAACTTTGAAAAAGATTTACAAAGCATAGGCATTTCATTTGAGCCAGGGGGTAGAGGTGTATAATTATCTGCAAGGGAGTTCTTATTTGTAGAAGGAAGAGTCGGAGGGTTTCTAGGCCAGACTGTTAGTGTTTTTCTCAAGAGCAGAGGCTGTGTGAGTTCCAAGCACAGAGGGTGTGCTGGTCTTGGGACCCTGGGCACGTGCAGACTCTACAGTCAGACGGTCCTGGATTTTCACCTCGTGTTTGCTGCCCCAGAAGTGGGTGGGGAGGTGCCTGGGTGGCTCGGTGGGTTAAAGCCTCTGCCTTTGGCCCAGGTTGTGATCCCAAGGTCCTGGGATCGGGCCCCGCATCGGGCTCTCTGCTCAGCGGAGAGCCTGCTTCCCCCCCTCTCTCTGCCTGCCTCTCTGCCTAGTCGTGATCTCTGTCAAATAAATAAATAAAATCTTAAAAAAAAAAAAAAAGAAGAAGTGGGTGGGGATGGGGTCAGCCTCCGGGGACCTCATCACCATGGGTGCTGGCCCTGATTTTCCTGATGGATTTCCACCTCTGGATACCTTCTATAATGTTCGTATGGTGACTAACAGAGACTGTGATCATAGAGCTCTCCTAGGGTATTCCTAGGGTATTCCTCAGGCGCTTAATAAGTGATTGCCGAATGAACTATTTGATGAGCAAACAGCCTCAGACTTGGAGTGAGATGGAGCTCTACGTAAATTGTATGTGTCCCTGGCAAAGTGTCCATTTCCTCTGAACATCTAACTCATTGTGTGTGAAAAATGCGTATGAAACCAGCAGATGGGCTGGGTTTTGGAGGATGGACTGGATCACGGCTGGAGAAGCAGCCAGCACATAGTTAGCCCTCAGTCCATGACGGCTGCTCCCTCTGAGTGCCCAGCCGCCTTCTTTAGAATTCCAGAAGTCTCCGCTTTCCCCCCCTTATTCTTCTCTGAATAAATCATTCTCTCCGTAAGTACTGCCTTCTAGATAAAGAAAACTCTCTTATTTAATTTGATTGTTTTCCTGTTTGTTTAATTACTACCATTAAAACGTTAATGCTTTCTTGTATTTTTGCGTGGCAAATGTGATATTTTAACTCCACTTGGGGTTATTTCATTTATCAAGCCTCTGCTGTTGAAAGTATCAGAAACCCGATTCGAAGGGGGACTTCAGAAAAGGGGAACATTTCCTGATTTCTGGCATTAAATATCGCAGGGGTTGCTTCAGCCAGGACGAGGCTGCGTGCAGACAGTCAGAGGGCCGGTCAGGATGCGGTGTCGGGCTCTGCTCTCCTGCGTCACCCTCGCTCTAGGGCTGCCTTTGCTCCTGTCATCTCCTGTCAACCCCGGCATTGAAAGAGCTTTCCCTTCCCATTAGACACATGGAGCGTCTTGGGACTTGGGTCCAAATGCTGCAGCTGGCGGACTGGCCAGCCCTACTGGGCTCCACACCTGGAGCTGGGGGTGGGGGCTTGCCCCCCCAAACCTCCTGGGCTATGAGTGGCAGGGGGTAGGTCCCACAGGGAAACCAGGGTGGTTTCTGCTTTCTGAGGCCGGGGACATCAGTAAGGATCATTATTTCTATTTTACAGGTGAAGAAACAACCTATGTCGTCCTCTGTTCCATTAGCAGCTAACTCAACTCCCTCTAATAAACTTATTCCCTCTAAAAAGTAGGACCTGGCTATCACATGGTCAACTTAAGAGACGCTTGTGGCACCAGGGGGCTTGTGTCAACTTCTAGAGATGTCCGGGGCCACCTGTGGGGCCTGGTGGCCAAGGAGCTCACACAGAGCGCCCTTAAAGGAGGTTGAAGTTGGCCTTCATCATGGCCCCTTGTCGAGGGACCCCCCGATGATCTTGTGCAGGTCCCCATCCTGGATCTTCGTTCCTTCATCTGTGAAATGGAAACAAACAACCCTGTCCTCCCAGAGGTGTTTGGAGGATGCACTGTTGTGATGAGCACTTAGTGCAAGCTCAGTGAAAGCAGAGTTGGCCATGAACCCATGCCACCCTAGGCAAGTCCCTCTGCCACTGGAACTGAGCATCTCTGCCTGCAGAGCAGGGTGATGCTAATCTCATGTCCAGGGTTGGGCAGGCAGAAGGCGCTTAGTGAGAGTTTAGAGACTTAGAGGAGCGAGGACTTTGTGGACTATGAATTCCTACTGGGTGTTGGGCATTTTTACCAACATGACCTTGCTGTTACTAAGTCCCTTGTTCTCCAGATAAGGAAACCGAGGCTCAGGGAGGCAAACTTTCTCCTTACACAGCAGAGAGGCAGAGCCAGGCTTTGTTTTTTGTTTTTATTGTTGTTGATTTTAAGATTTTATTTATTTATTTATTTATTTATTTATTTATTTATTTATTTATTTGCCAGAGAGAGAGCACAGCAGGGGGAGTGGCAGGCAGAGGGAGAAGCAGGCTCCCTGCTGAGCAGGGAGCCTGATGTGGGACTCAATCCCAGGACCCTGGGATCATGACCTGAGCCGAAGGCAGACCTGCATCTGACTGAGCCACCTAGGCACCCCCAGAGCCAGACTTTGAACCCATGTCCTTACCACTGTTCCAGCTTCTTCCCTGAGGAACTGGGGGGCTGCTTCCACATATAGCCCTCATCCCTCAGGGCCTGGCCAAGAAGTCACCTCTTGTGCGTCTCCCCAGGGCTCCCCAGTCTGGGTTAGGACCCTCTGTGGTTTCCCCCAGCTCCCGAGGATCCCATCACAGCTCTTCCTCCCTGGAAGTGCTACTGTCTGTGTGTCTGTCTTCCTCCACTGGATCGGGGACCTGGCCTGAGGTGCTTCAGAGCCCCTGACCCCTGGTGTGCTGCCAGGAATGACAGTGGAGCCCCTAAATTTGGACTCAATGGCATGGTATGAAGAGCTTCTGGCTTCACCTGCAGTCCTCCCTGCTGGAGCTTGAGCAGGGCCGAGAACCTCCCTGAGCCTCAGTTTTCTCCTCTGTGAAATGGGAACACCTTCTCGCTGTGTGGTTGTCGGGATAGAAGTAGTGCAACAACAGAAGCTAATGCTTCTTTTTTTTTTTTTTTTTTTTTTTAAAGATTTTATTTATTTATTTCACAGAGGGAGAGAGATCACAAGGAGGCAGAGGGACAGGCAGAGAGAGAGGGGGAAGCAGGCTCCCCGCCGAGCAGGGAGCCTGATGTGGGCCTCGATCCCAGGACCCTGAGATCATGACCTGAGCCGAAAGCAGAGGCTTTAACCCACTGAGCCACCCAGGCGCCCAGAAGCTAATGCTTCTTGAGGACTTCGTCATTTCATTCATTTCTTCCAACCATCTTTCAAGGAAGAGACTAGAATCATGCACATTTTACAGACAAGAAATAGACTGAGAGGCGAGACCACATTTGCCCAGAGTTGCACGGTTGGAACCTAGGACCCGCAGGGTGGGAACTCCTAAGTGGCATCTGTAGTAACAAGACACTTCATGGAATGTTGGGGCAGGGTACCCCTGACCACACTGCGCCCTGCCAACCCTGCCAGCACGGGCCTCTTTGCCCTGGTCAAATCCCAGGCTTGGCCCGGCTGGGTACCTACACTGCTTGCTGGGGAGGAGAGCTGCGCTCTGCACACCACATCTGGGGCAGCTTCTGGAAGGTGGGGGGTTTGGGGCAGAGCAGAGGCTTCACCTCGCCTCCTCGAGAAGCAGCTGGGCTCATGAAGTCTGATGTTCTGATCTGGAAACACAGTGGCGCCCCTCCACCACCCCACACCTTCACTGCGTCTTCCTCTTAGTGGCCGCAGCTTCATTCTGCAGGAAGAGCTGGAGCGGCCGCCAGCGTGCTCTGCAGGGGCAGCCCGATGTTGCCGCAATGTTTATAGTGTGTGTTTCCGTCGAGGAAGGGCCGAGGGGGCATGGTGTGAGGTGGTACAGGACCCCATGTCAGAGACCCCTCTGGAAACAGCTAGAGATACTTGGGGTATACGGGAGGGGCCTGTGGACATGTCAGTGGGGCTTCAGTGGTCGGGGACCCGAGAGACTGGCCAGCAATGGAAAGCGGGGTGTCAAGGCCAGGTGGAGAGGTGCTCTGTCAGCTTTCCCAGAGGGCTGGAGGGAAGTAGGTGTAGAGGGCAGACTAGGACACACCGTACAGCACAAGAATCATTTGCCAGGGAGGTGGTGAGCTTCCTGTCTCTGGAGGTATTCAAGTAGATACTCAAGCAGAGATATGGAGGGATTAGGGCACCGGGATCTCCAAGGACCCTTCTTGATTCTCTGTATGTGGTACAAATGACTGATGACCTTACTGCTCCTCTGTTGGGGATGACCTTGGCCTTGCAGAGAGGACCTCAGGGTGAGAAGCCTCGAGCTGGCTTTTGGGGCCCGGTCAAGGACAGGGCACAGCAACCCTTGGCAAGGGACCAGTAATGCTTTTCTTTCCCTGATCCCCAGGATGGCAGCTGTTGAATCTCCTGCAGCTTAGCATCTGGTTCTTCCAGATTGATGGAAGGTCATGTTTGAGTAGATATAAGTGACCAGAGGGCAGATAGGCAGCTCATCTCTAAGGCTGAAAAGACAGAGAAGGTCAAGGGGGCTATAAGAAGGCACCTGGGTGAGGTGGCCATCTGGAGAGGCTGGGATCCTATAGTGAGCCTTCTAGGTAGAGGCAGGTGAGCAGGGAGTGTGGAGAATCAGGGATGGCTTCCTTGCAGAGGTGGTGTGAAACAGTCTTGAAAGATGGGGAAGCCTGGGGCGAGGGGGAAAGACATTGTAGGCAGTCCCTAAACCTGAAACTAGAGGCAGAAGCTGGGTTCATCAATACCTATTTGATTGCAATTGCTAGAAATGGAATTAAACCCAAATGGATTTTTTTGTTGTTGTTCATGTAATAATTGAGAAGTCTAGCGGCAGCTTCAGGCATAGCTAGATCCAGATTCTCAAACAACGTCATCATCTCTTTCCATAATTCAAATATGCTTTCCCCAAGTACTGTCTCAGAGATGTCCTCCCAAAGATGCTCACTGGCAGCCCTTCTCTGCTGGCCCTGCCAAGAAGTTCAGTCTCATTGCCCTGACTTGGGCCATGCCCAGCCCTGGACCAGGCATGGAAGGCTGTGGTCGGCTTCGACTGGGTCATGGCCCAACTCCTAGGTTAAGAAGGTGCAGAAGTATTTCCATAAGGAAAATTAGGTTCCCAGAAGAGGGACAGTGGATGGAGGTGAGACGAAACCTGTCTGTGTCTGGGGCCTGATCCTGCCGATGGGATTCCTACCGCCGTCTGCTGCTGCCTTTCCTTTTGACTTCTGAGCCCTCCTGGCTTCCTTGTCGCGATGCTTGGACCCTCTGCTCAGATGCTCCTTTTCTTGTCTGAGCACCCTCTTGGTGACTGCCAGATGTCCACATCCTAACCCCCGGAGCCTGTGAATATGTGCTTCTGTGGCAAAGGGGACTTTGCGGATGGGATGGATGGAGTTAAGAGCCCCGAGCCGAGGAGACAGTCCTGGATTATCCAGGAGGGCTCCGTGTAATCACAAGCATCCTTGTGCGTGAGGAGCAAGTGGGAGAGGCAGGAGGAGGGGCTGTGAGGGCAGACGTGGAGATTGGAGGGATGCCATGAGCCACCGGATGCAGGCGACCTCAAAAAGCTGGCAAAGCAAGGAACAGGTTCTCCTCCGAAGCTTTCTTGAGAGCCCCGTTGGACTTCCGACCTCCAGATTGATCAGTAATACATTTGCACTGGTATAAGCCACGAAGTCTGTGGCAAGTTTGTTACAGCAGCCAGAGGAAACTAACACACCCCTTAGTACTTGACCTCTCACCTCTGCACTGGCCTCCCTCCATCACCCAGAGAAAGAGTCATGTCCTTGGGGTCCCTGCTGAAGGAGGGCTGGGAGTCAGGGCTGCCCCTCTCCGCTAGTCCTGCTCCGCCGGGCAGCTTGTGTGGGACTCACAGATAGGCCGCTGCCTGGGACTTACTCTGAGCCTTCCTCCTCCATGGGGAGAATGCACACAGCAGATAGGCCTCAGTTTAAACATCACTTCCATCCCGAGAAGGCTTCTGTGTACTTCGACACCTCATTAGCCCCCCTTCCCTGCACACTCTCCATCGGCTTGAATCATATCGGAGCATGAATGTGCGTTTCTCTGCTCCTCCATTAGGCTGTGAGCGCTCTAAGGACGCGGACGGTGTCTGATTCCTCAATCACTGTTCCCCACGAAGGGCCTGCACAGACTAGGAGCTAAGTAGGCGTTTGTTGAATGAATGAATGACAGTAGGTGCGCACTAGGCATGCGGGGTGGGTCAGGGAGAACCCCGGCCCAAAGATGGAATTAGACTTGTCTCCTGGCTGTTCCCCCCAATATCCGTTTTCTCTTCTTCCTGGTTCTTGCCTCCCTTGTAGCTGGATGTGGCCATGGGCTGAATACTGAGCTCTGGCCCAGGAGATGCAGCCAGAAGCAATGGGCTCCCTTTTGGGGCGGAGGCTCAGCTGTGTCCCTCCACATTTTCTCCTCTGGCTAAGGCTGGCAGGGGATGGGGGCAAGGTGACAAGTGGCAGAGGCCTCATCCCGATCCTGATGAAGAGGAAGAGGTCCCCCTGAGTAGGAATACGGGCTCAGGATCGCCATGGGGAGAAGAACCAATTCAGACGTGTTGAGCCCTTATTCATTGTGGAGCTACATTTCCACAGTGTGTATTACTCAAATTAATACGGAAATTGGTGCTTTGAACAGTTGGTGTTGCCATCAAAATGTACATGGCATGGCCTGGGGCTGGGCTGTGGGTGAGGAGGACATCACAGCCCCAGGCAGCAAAGCTAGGCACTCTTGCTAAGCAGGTGAAAACATCAAATGAACCATTGCCTACAATGAGCTAGGGGGAAGAGGGAAAGAACCTGAAAGCTAGCATGCTTTTTTCCTTTTTGCTGCCCACAGCAAGACAGTATGAGAAATGCCCACTTTTAGGTATATTTAAGTACAGTGTAAACGTACACTTTGGCTGAGTCTCCAGTGGCCGGAATGAGCCACATGGAGCCCCTCTCCCAGGCGGGCTCACTCTGGGAATCTGTGGCATGGGTCTGCAGCATGGGGCCGGACTCCCAATGTGCCAGGAGACCCAATGAGCCAGTCTGCAAAATGCAGAGAGAGAGAGAGAGAGAGAGAGAGAGAGAGAGAGAGAGAGAGGCAGAAAGGGCTTTGCTACCCCCCAATAAAAGGCCCTGGACTTTTGCCACTGAAAACTAGAATTAGTTCCTAGGTCACCAAAGGCCAGGGCCAAGTTGACAACTTGGAAATAATCTTTTGGATTTGCTTAGTTCCACGATTTACGAAGTTCTCCCACATCTGTGATCTCATGGGATGTGCCAAAGCAGTGAGGAAGGTTTTACTTAGATTTTTCAGAGGAAGGACACTGAAGCTTCAAGATTAATGACTTGCCCTGGGTCACACAGCTAATGAGCGAGGGAGCTAATTCAAGGCCGGCTTCCCTTCTCCAGAAATTTGCTGTTGAATGACCGACATGTGGAGAGGCATTGTTATCCCTGGGGCCTGGTGAGCGTGTGCATGTGTGTGTTTTGTGTGTGTGTGTGTGTGTGTGTGTGTGTGTGGTTGAACAGAGGGAAGTCTTTCATTTCTGTAGGCCTCAGGGACCCTGTGTACTGGGATTCTGCTGGACAGAGGGACCATAGAGGGCGGGTTTGCTTGCCCAGAAAAATCTTTCCCAATGATTCATTTGAGCCCAGAGAAGCCAGACGAGCTGTGATGAGCACCCAGGACTTACATCTGCACTGAAGGCCTCTCTTTCTCACTCAGTCACTGTGCCCCGCCCTCTATGGGCCTTGCCTCTTGGCTGGCTCTCCCACACCCTGAAGGAGGAATCTCACCTGCTCCCCCCCTCCCCCACCCCACCCCGCATTGCCACCTTTCCATGCCGGGCTGCAAGGCTGGGCTCTGGGAACTGAGGGCGAGTTCTGGGGGTTGGAGTCCCAGCCTTGACCAGCTGTATTGGATTGAGTTGTGGACCTTTGCTGGTCTTTGGCCCCCCAGCCTCCTCACCCCCTTCACTGGGGAACTTGCCTCTCTGGCACTGTGGGTGCGGTTGTCCGGGGGCTGTCTATCAAGGTGGCTGTGTTCTCCAGACCAGGCCAGGGACGTGGCCTTATGCCAGGGGTTTTGAATCATAGGGAGAGACCCCCAGAGGTCATCCATCACAGTGGAGGCAACAGAGAAGAGCTTCCTCCCCCCCAACCCCCCCATCCCTTGCTGCCCTGGCATTTGCTGAGCTCAATCCTCTGGCTTTCCCTTCACTTTGGGAGCTACCTGACATCCTTCCAGGAGATTAACTTCCCTCACATCAGGTTTTAGGACTTGCAGCCAAGGACTCTTGATGATGCAGACAGAAACCCAAGTGCATAGTAGGAAAGGAAATATTTTCTAAAGCCTTCTACAGAACAGTGCAGTGCACATTTATGGAGCACCAACTGTGTGCAAGCCCCTGTTCTGGGCACCGGAGCTCCAGAGGGGTATGGATCTCCTTTACAGCCTGGAGGAGCTCATGGTTTGTGGCAGGGGACAGTGAAGGGACAGAAACCAGTGTCAGTGCACAGCTGTACTGTGTCTCCCATGTAATAAACTCCCAACTGCTAATTCAGTTGGCACCCAGAAGGGTTTGCTCCTGCTTCCTCTCATTTCCCTCAAAAAAATCAATAAACTGCTCATAATGTCTTTAATAAAGATGAAATCAGAGCTTTTTATAACCTTATTATAGGGTTGGCATTTTCAGCGTTTTCCCCCAAAGCTGAAATCAAGTTAATGTGGCATCATCTGGGAACCAGACAGTGGACTGAGACAATTGCTTATGATAAGGTAACCAATAACCAACCTGAGTGTGGCAGGTTACCATTTTCAGAGGCTTTCGTGGGCACAACCTCCCTGCAGGTTAGAAGACTAGCTCAGAGATGGGAAGGACCTTGCCAGAATTCACACAGCGAGAGGAAAAGGGTTGAGCTGGGTTTTGATCCTGAATCTGCCTGGCTCCTGAGCCCGGGGTTTTCTTCTGTGAGCAGTGCGGATGAGTGGCTGGAACTCTGGGAGCTGCAGGATGGGGGGGCCGGGTGGAGAGGCTTTCTGCAGGGAGAAGGCTTCAGAAGGGCAGTTGCCGGCAGGTGCTGCAGCGGGCGCATCCGCGTCGCCGCACTGCCCCCTGGTGGACGGTCTGAGCTGGGCCTCCGCGCTGTGGGAGGGTTGAGCTGGGAGTGTCAGGCTGATTGCCGCTCTGGGTGGGTTTGGGGAAACCTTCCTGGTGGAATTGCCTCTGCTTTTGGACAGCTGAATGTTTAAGCCTTACCGAAGAGATAATAGATATTCATGTGTTGGCCTGTTTGTGTGAAAAGTGTTAATTTATGGATGCCTTCAACCTGTCTCCAGAGACACCTGCACACCCCTGCTCAAAAGTTGAGGACTCGGCCCCACCCTTGTCCTCAGGGAACCCCCAGCCTCATGGGAGGGTCAGGTCCACAGGTAGATGCCCATGATGGGGGTGATGTGGGTACTGAGAAGCCATGCCCAGGGCATGCTGGGAAACCCCAGCCTGGGCAGGAATGGGGAGCAGTGGGAGGGGCGAGGGAAACGGTGGTCAAAGAAGGTAACGGGTCGGGTGAGTGTGGAGGGGAGCTGAGAGGTAAGACGGGTACAGAGGGAACAATATGCCCGCTGCGAACGGAATGGCTCGGCCTTTGTGTTGTGTCATCATTTTGTGTTCTTTCCCTTCAGGAGACCCAGCCCAGACTGTGTGGGCTTCCGGGGCTCCACCTTACCTGGCTCTGCCCCAGGCCAAGTAGAAGCCAAAGCAGGGGTACGCTAGACCGTGGAGCAGGGGGACCCAGCCGGGCCGGCAGGCGCTGTGGCCAGAGCCCTGGGGAGGGCCTTGGAGCAGCAGGGGACTGCGGAGGATAAAATAAGAGGCAGAGTAGCCTGTTGGCTTGATGAAGAGATTCAGCTCTGTACTGAGGGAAAAGGTTCTGACAGAACAGAGAGCTCTCCCAGAGCAACCCCAAGACCCAGGCAGAGGGACCCCCGTTGTGGTTCCTGTGCTTTGGCAGACGCTGGCCTGGCCATCCAGCCATGGTGGTCCACACGGGTGAGGAGTCCTGAGGAGTCCCTGGGCCAGGAGGCTGTCCCCACCTGGAGCCCACCACCAGGCCCTCTTCCAGAACACACCCTGGGGGGCTGGGGCCTGACTCCAGGATCTGTGCAGGACCTGCCCCAGCTCCGGCCTCCCTCAGAGGATGGGCCATGCTGATGGTGTGTGCGTGGCTAGGCCCAAAGAGAGACGTTTTGGGGTGTGGAGAGGGAGCTGGAGGGTGCCTGTCAGAGGGCGGCAGGCAGCTGGAGTTGCCGCAGGGTAGGGGAGGGCATGCCTCTGTGCTCTCTCTTCGCTGCCCTTCGCTCCCGCCATAGAGACTAAGGAGCATCCGCGTTGTGCTGTGTACTGGGCTCACCAGGACGGGCCGGTAGTTTCCTGAGCCAGGCCTGGGTGCAGCTGGCAGGAGGTGCCGGGAATGGGTCTGCATGGGAATCCAGAGGCCGGCGGCCGCACACAGGCATGCGTGTGTTCTTCAAGGAGCCAGGCTGAGAACAAACGGCAGGCCCCAAACAGGGCCGACGTGTGCCTGATGTAGTGACACGGGGCGGGGGGCGGGCGGAGGGCAGGAGAGAGGGCTGAGACCCAGTGCTAATGCAAGGAGCCCGCCGTTTCTATTTCTTGGCTCTTGGTGTGCAGCTCAGGAGTAGGTCAAGTGGCTTAAGAGTCCAGGGCCCGGGCAGAAACACAAGGGGAGAGGTCACTGGTGGGGCTGGGGAGCCCCATCTGGGAGCTGGGAGCAGATGGGGGTCTATCTCTGCCATTCTGGTCTCTGGAACACAGGCCAGACCTCCTATTCCCTCCAGAACAGAATTCCCACCATGTCTGCAGCCCCCAGGAGGCAGCAGGAGGCTCCCCAAAGGCAGGGAGGAGGCGCTAGTCGGGCCCAGCCTGGTAATTAGACCTTTCAATTGCAATTACTTTTGCAATTAGCTCAGCTGGTAATTGGAACAGGAGGTGGTAATTTCTGTCCTTCATGGAGGCTCCCTCTGAACTGAGCTTTGCTCGTCTGTCCAGGGTGCAGGGTAGAGCTCTGGGGGAGCACTGGGCTCTTGGATGGGAGCAGTGTGTGCACAGCCTGGGGTTGGCACAAAGTGAAGCATTTGGGTTCTACCCGACCCCTGGGGTGGGACTTTTAGGACACAGCAAGTGGGGGCTTGGTGCTCTGTCCTTGAATGTGGGCTGGCCTAGTGCCTTCTAGTGGGCTGGCTTCTAACTAGTAGAATATGACAAAGGTGATGGGTGTCATTTCCACAATAGGTTACAAAAGATTGTGACTTCTGGTTTGCTAGCAGACTCTTTTTACTCCCTCTGGCTGGCATACTTGGAGGAAGTCAGCTGCCGTCTGGGGGAGGCCCGTGCAAGAAGGAACTGAATGCTGTCAACAACCAGCGAGTGAGCCTGGCAGCCAATCCTTCCCTAGCTGAGCCTTCAGATGAGACCATAGACCCTGGCCTGACACACCTGGATCACAGGTTCTTGAGAGACTGTGAAACAGAAAATCCAACAAAGCAGATACCACGTTCCTGACCCTAGAAACTGCGAGACAATAAATGTGTGCTGTTTTAAGCTGTTAATCTTGGTCTAAATTGTTATTTAGCACATGTACATGGTACATGGACAAATTATTAAATCAAGTATGTTCTATCTTTTGACCTCGACAAAGCCTACTTTAAAAACTACCTTAGAGGTCAGGTTCAAATCTAGAATCTTTGGACTCCTTGGATTTCTGCACCAGAGCATGGTGGAAAGGGGCGAGCTGGACCATGGTATGAGGCTACCCGCCCTTTCTCTTCACACCCTCACCCCATCCCATATACCCCAGGGCTTATACACGGGTGAGGGTTAAAACTCCATACACCAGCCCCCCCCCCCACCCAGTGCAACAACTAGCCACTTCTGGGCCCAGCCATGCTCATACCATTGGCGTGGTCTGCCTCAAGAGGTTGGCTCTAGGGGCGCCTGGGTGGCTCAGTTGTTAAGCGTCTGCCTTCGGCTCAGGTCATGATCCCAAGGTCCTGGGATCGAGCCCTGCCTCGGGCTCCCTGCTTGGCAGGAAGCCTGCTTCTTCCTCTCCCACTCCCTCTGCTTCTGTTCCCTCTCTCGTTGTGTCTCTCTCTGTCAAATAAATAAATAAATAACCTTAAAAAAAATAAAAAAGGAGGTTGGCTCTAGGGATAAGGCCCATGTAGGCCCTAGAGTTGGGCTTTAGCACTATCTAGCCAAGGAAATCCAGGCTTTCAAGTATGGTTTAGAAGGGAGGGTTGCAGTCCTAGTGGACACCTCCCCCTGGCCCCACAGACTCCTGACTCTGTGAGGTACAGCTGGAGGTCCCTGGCAGGACTATCTGAAACTCCAGAACCACAGCAGGGGCCCTTCTGGCCAGAGTCCGAGGGTCACCCTGGGAGGGCCCCTTGAAAACCCATACCTAGGAGAGGTTTTTTGTCTTACAGGCCTTCATTCAATTAGAATGGATTGAGAACCTATTACATGCCAGGAGCTGGGTATTAAGCAGGAGGGCTTCATTAGCATAGCGGTTGTTAGGAAGCTCAGAGATCCTTGGCAGAACTGGCTGCCCTCTGAAGCCGGGCCTGCCCACCGGCCTGATGCGCCGCTGCCTGAGCCCACCGCTTTCTGCAGTGAGCATCTTTTTCCATCGAAGGTGCTTGTTGCCTTTGATCAGGAAATTCTAAGTCACATGTCTATACCCAAAGGGCGAAGGAGGCTGGAAATGCAGATGTTTGCATTCTATATCAGGCTGGAGGAATTCACAGTGGAGGAAACCCTGGACCAGTGGGCGGGCGCTCGCCCGAGTGGGCAGCTGTGATTGACAGCTGCCTGCCTGGCAACGAGCCGTGTGCCCTGGTTGGAGGAAGAAGAAGGGATCTGATCTTGCCAAATACAGGAGTTTCAATCCCTTCCAGCTTTTTATGCAAGTCACATTCTATTTCGATTTGGGGTCAATATTTAAACAGCCCCGCAAATGAACGCTCGCTGTGGCAGTTGTCGCAGATTAAAACCTCCAGCTCCAGGGACTCCCTCCCTCTTCTCCCGGGTTGTCACCATCCCCCCTGTTTAGCTGTTGCCTGCATAGTGCCAAAAAAAAAAAAAGTTGATTTGAGAATATAAAAATAAAAAAAGAAGACTGCAAAATCAAAACCAATCAATGTTTATATTTAAACATATTCTGCAAACGGTAATATTATGCCAGCTGGTGAACTGCAGGTGAATTCAGCACTAATAGAGCTATTTAAGGTGGGGTCTGAAAACATTTTAATAAGTTAAGATATGGGGTAAATCCTCCCAGATTAGTATATCTGTACAGGAAGGACCTTCATCAAACTTCAAACTACATGGATTTTTAAAAACTTGACCCTTAACTATCTTCATCTGGTGACACGTGAAACAGTTATTTACTTTAAAATGGTGTGGCTTTTAAAGCAAATATTCACTAAGTATCAAGTGGGTGCTGGGCACTTTGTATTCATTATCTCGTTCAATCCTGATTTGATCCTTCTACTCATGGTCACTCCCATTTTACAGATGGGGAAATCAAGGTACAAATGAATGAGCACCAGGCTTCTTTAGAACTTGAACTGGAGCCAGAATTCAGATCTCAGGGTTCTGAGATCAAGAGAGGAATGAGGGTCCTTCTTAGGAAAGGTCTCAAAACCTTGAGACCCACAGTGTGCCTATTTGCTTTCTCCTCTTATCTTCGGTCAAAATAGAACCTGACTTTGTCAACAAGGATATGGTGGCCTGACCACAGTTTCAGAGACGTGAGGACAAGAACTCAATTCCCACCCCATGGCTTTTAAGAGTGAGTTTCTTGAGCTTGAAACAGATGGTAATGCCATTTTGTAACCTCACTTGCTGTCCCTAGTGGGTCAAAATCGATACTTCTAGATTATCGAAATCAAAATTAGGATAGTTACAAAGATCATTTGTACCTTGTGGACATGGAGACATGAAATCCCTGTTGAGACCTCTTCTTTGCCTGGAGGGGTTACCATGGATACAAACTGGTGAATTGATTACCTAAAAGACAGCTCAAACCAGAACATTCTTAGTACTTCTCAGTGCCAGGTCCTTACAGCCTGCAGCAAGGAGTCCATGAAACTGCAGTGGTTGGGTGGCTGTTGTCACCATGTGGGAGAAGGACATCCCTATTAGTGTGCCTTCCCATGAAGTTTGGTGGATTGTGCAGAAGGAGTGATGGGTCTTTAGTTGCTCAGATCAATAGCTGACTTGCATCAAGGGCCAGGCCCATCCTACTGGCCCTAAAGCATGACCAGGGACCACAGAGGCATAGAGTCTTGGGACTATAGGGCTGGAATTTTGCCCACCCTCTACGCCAGATCCTAGGGAGCCCACGTGGGCTTGGCAGGTGGATCTGGGTTTCTGTAGCAGAGAATTGATCCCATCTCAGAAATAGGGCTGGTAGGAGAGGCTGCCCCTCCAAGAGAATATCCCCAGGTACATAACTATTTTTATTTTCATTTTACACTTGGTGAAACTGACACATAGAATATACCTTCTTCTTTTCTTGAGGGATTCCCAACATCAGAAATTGTGACCACTGAGAATATACCATATTAAAAATCATTTTTATATAATCATGCGTCAAGCCGAGCTACGGTTGACCAGTTATACCTCGTAGACATCTAAGATGTTGTATTTTATTGTTATTTGACCAAGCATTTACTTTTTTAAGTTTACATTTTCTTATATTTTGGAAGCTCTGACTTTTTTTTTCAGTTCCCAAATATCTCTGGAGGTCTCTGAAAAAGCACGTGGTTTACAGTGTCTAATGGATAGAGTAACCCTACCAGCAGGGGGCGCCCCTGCCCACTGCCGTGGTTAGAAAAACAAGATTTTTGTCAAAGTGTAATTTTCAAAAGATTAAAAACATAACTCGTACAAATATATAGTCAACACGTGACAGAGTTTAATTTAGCCCATTCGTGGGGGAACAAGAAAGATGATAGAGCTTTCTCAAGGAGGTATCTGAGAGACAGCTATGCGTCTGGAAAGGAAGAATCTTGAAATAAGACTGCCAAGAAATAAAACTGGTCAGCGTCCTACAGGACAATAAATTGTAACCTTTGGCTTTATCTTTTCTACTGAACAGAAATCATTAGCATTTTTACTGGGCCACAAGAAAATCATTGGCAACTTATCAATCTTGTACAAATTAACATGTAACTGCGAAGTCTGGTCCCTGATCTGTTTATTATTATAAATAGTCAACAAAAGGACTTTCCTTTAGAGAACCATGTAATACTGGTTGGGGTTCCTGGCTACACTCCCATATGACACTCAGAGGACATGCCATCACCTTAGTCCTATTTCCAAGTCTTGGATAATTTTACTTAAGGAGAGACAATGGTTTTTTGGGGGGCAAGTCCTGTCCGGGGTCAAGGCTAGATGTAGATGTGTGGGTCCCTGGGCAGATAAACAGTTTGGCACCCCTCCAGGTCTCTGTCTCTCAATCTCTGTTCGACACTTACTCAGTAGAACCAAGGGAAAATGGAGTTTTCTGTAACAAAAACTAGATACAGAAAGAAAGTCACGCATTCACGTCTATGGTCCCAGCGAGTCAGTTCTGAAAATACTCAGCAAAACATTTCCTGTTTTTTTGGTGCTTATTTTTCCTTTCTTAGGCTGCCTTTGGGAGGACCCAAATCAAATAACTAGTGGGAGGCATAGTAAAGAGTTTTAATTTTAGATAATACTTTTTTTTTGATTGGTAAGCAGCAGGAACGACTGGGTTTTGGACTTTCAGCAGCTGTCGCGGTGGGCGCCAAGCTTGCTCTGAAGGCATGTGAATAGAGCAAAATGTCCAGAATAGGCCAATCCATAGAGACAGAAAGGAGACTGGTGTTCGTCAGGGTCTGGGGGAGTGACTGCTAATGGATGTGAAGTTTCTTCTGGGATGATGGAAATGTTCTGGAATCAGACAGTGGTGATGATTGCACGACTGGATGGGTATACTAAAAAGTGCTGAATTGTGTACTTTAAAGGATGAATTTGATGGTCTGTGGTTACACCTTAATAAAAAAAATACCCAGAGAAGGATAAGCACAGCAAGGTATTTTTCAAAATTCCACAATAGGGAGTCATTTACTTTGTATACTTAGGAAGTATAGGAGTCAATGCACAATTTGCCAGGGACGATGGAAGAATGGTTCTGGAAACCTGAGTTAACGTATTTGTGGTTACCTTCATGCTGTTTCAGGGCTCCTACTCTGGCTGGCTATGGCTCAGTCTACAGTTCACCTTGGGCTGGGTCTACCTATTGAGACACGTTTCAGGGGAGGTGTAAGCTCCGAGAACTGAGAAGATACCCCTCCTCCTCTTCTCATTTGTGATATGAGTCGAAACTGTTCAGACTGTTTGAAACACCTGCTCAGCCCCACCCAGTGTTTAGCATTTTATACCATGTGAGATGTGATCTGCAGGTTGGAAAACCCTATCATTTTGTGTGAGGCATTTGTGAGATGGCCATTTTCTGAGGATGTAGCCATGAGGAAAATTCACTCAAATAATTGTTGTCTCTACGTATTCATCAGATACCTTTATGGATCATGTCTCTTAATCCTTAAACCTTAATCCTTAATCTTAAACCTCAACCTGCAAGGTAGATTTTATTACCCCTGTATAACCAAAATGACATCTGGGGCCTCCTGATCCCTTGAGATCTGGACAAGGTTGGTTTGATTCCCCCCACTCAATGCACAACCCTCCAGGAAGTCTACAGCCCTCCTGGAGACTCCGGTGCCTTCTTGAAGGGCTCGGGCTCCTATTCTCCGATTCTCCTCTGCTCTGGGCACCTGACTCCTTTGGGACCCCTTCTGTTATGTTCTTTGTGGACCCAGATGTGAAACTCCACCCCTTTCCTAAATTCCCCCCAAAAGCCACTCACACAAAATATGCATGAGTGCAGTGAACTTTTCTGGAGATTTTTTTTTTTGTAGGAGAGAGATGGAGAATGGTTTGCATCACATCAATGTGTACCACTCCAAAACGAATACTAGGGATTCCCCTTTCCTTCAAGTGTCATTTGGGAAGGTGCCTGATTAGCATCACCCTGTCCTCATCTTAGTGGCTCTTGTTTTTTCCTCTTTTCCCATTCCTTCTCTTTACCAGGACTGTGCCTGAGGAACTCCAATCCACCCCCCCCTACTGTTATGTAGATAAATCCTTTCAGATTCAACTAAATGTTCGACAGAAGAAAGGGGACCCAGTTGTCAATAAAGGGACCTTCTCTTGAAAAAGCAGTGGGGTTATAAAGAGCATAAAGAAAAATGCCAGGCGCCTGGGTGGCTCAGTGGGTTAAAGCCTCTGCTTTCGGCTCAGGTCATGATCTCAGGGTCCTGGGATCGAGGCCCACGTCGTCGGGCTCTCTGCTCAGCAGGGAGCCTGCTTCCCCCTCTCTCTCTGCCTGCCTCTCTGCCTCCTTGTGATCTCTCTCCCGCTGTGAAATAAATAAATAAAATCTTTAAAAAAAAAAGAAAAGAAAAATGCCCCAGTACCACCGTTTCATGGATGAGAAAGTGAGGGTCAGAGAGGACTGTGTCTGTCACTCCCAGTGTCCTGTCTGGCTCAGCCCCCCAGATCAGATGCACACTGTTTCCCTGGGAGGGAGTAAACTCAGAATGACCTCTGTTTCTAAATCTCCATGAGATGTTGGGTGCCCAAGGCAGCCCTGACTTGATCTTGCATCCTAGATTGAGCTCAGGGTATGAGAGGCTTCCCTCTGTCTTCCCTGTTGGGGCATGACATTTGGAAGGCAGTGCCAGGACCCAGATCTGAGTCTTAGGCCAGGGTAGAGAATGAACATAGGGTGTGTAAGAGACCAGAAGCAACTGTTTTACTGGGGAGTGGGGAAGCTTAGAGAGCTCCCAGGAATTGCCAGCCACTAGGAGACCCACGTCTGCTCCGCCCGAAGGGTCCTGGCTCTGCAGAGCTCTGGAGTTGGGCAGATTTCAGTACCTATCCAGGCTCTGCCACTATGGTGGATTAGATGGTCATCCAGTAACATTTGATCCTAACTCTACCTCAACTCCTTTGGAGGAGTAGATTTACTGCTCTATCCATGATTTGGTCGTGGGACTTGTTTTGGCTAATGTGTTTGTAGGTAAGATGCTCAAGAACTTGAAGTGCCCTTGTGCTGCTGGGCTTGCTGTCTTGTGTGTCCCTGCCATTTCCATGACAAGAACATGCCTAGGTGGGCCTACTGGTGCCAAGAGAAGATGGAGGATGGGAGGCATGTGGAACAAAGCCAAAGTAACCAGCAGAGCCCATTCTAGGTTAGCCAGCCTGCAGATTCATGAGCTAAACAAATGTTTGCTATGATTTTCTTGCAGAGTTTGGGCATACTTGTTATGCAGTATTACTGTGGCCATTGTGAGCTAATCGAGTCTCTCACCAACAGTGACTTGGGCAGGCTGGCTTCTTCCATGGAGACCCACAGGAGGAAGGCAAGGCTCGGTAGAGCTCATGGAAAGCCTGGGGTGAGCCCAAGGAAAGTTCTGGGAATTTCTTCTAGTTAAATGTCCTGTCCTGTACTCATTGGAGGTAGGGCATCTCTAGGGGGGAATATTCTAACTTCTAGAGGAAGAAAGGAGCCACAGTGCATGATAGAAAAGACATAGGAGGGACGGTGGGGCTGTAGGGAGCCAGGCCCTCCAACCCCAGGGTTGTTGCTGGGAGCTTAGATGATCTGTGCCTCTCTGAAGGGCTACTGGGCAACATGTATACTCCATTTCTAGAATTACACTTGTTGGTATGCTAAACACATTCACACACCACCGCCACCAAAAACCACTTGCATATGTGCACAAGGAAATATTGTCAGACGATCAACATAGTCTTGTTTAAACAGCTAAAAATTAGAAATGACTCAAATGTTCCTGGCTAGGGGGATATCACGGCACATTCTCTGATGGTTAGCGATAATGAAGGAGCCCTTTATGGGCTAATGGGATTGAACCTTGAAGACACATTGCTGAATTCAGTGTGTAAACTAGAGCATAACGTTTGTGTTGAGAAACAAACAAAACTGAACTGAACACCACACAGCCAACTGGGTAGCAGTGGTTGCCTTGGGGGGAATTGCTAGGGAAAAGGACAGGGAGGGGTGGTCAAAGGGACTCTGGCTTTCTCTGTAATGTTACAATTTTGAAGACAAGCGAGTCTGTATCAGAACTTCAGCTGTGTCATACTTAGGCTTTTAACTCTGGGCACTTTGTGTCCCTCTTCAGGCCCCAGTTGGTGGGGATGTGAACCTCTCTACTTGCCAGGGCTGACTGGTGGAAGAAACGAGCTGGTGTCTGTGGAAGGGCTGACGTCATGTCTGGGCACAGGAAGGGGCTCATAAATGTCAGCTGAAAGCAAAGGACAGGGTCGTGTGGGAGGCACGCAGCCCAGGCTGCAGGTCCTTCTGGGGCTCGACTTCCTTGGGCATCCTGCCAGGGCTAGTGGGCACCTCGAGCCCTGGCAAGGCCCCCACAAGCAAGGGCCACAAGCAAGTAGTCCAGCCGGACCAGTGCTCAACCTAGCCCAGTGGCATCTCAGGGCATGAGAGAAGTCATGTTGTGTTGTGTAACCCCGAATGGGGAGGTCAGGGACATGGCAACAACATCTGCAATGATCTCCAAAAATAAATCATGAATGCCTCAGAACTGCTGGCTGGGTGTGGGGGAGCCTCTCCCAGTCTCCCTCCCCGCTGTCAGTGACCATTTAAGTGTCCTGAATTATCACTGGAATGCTTGGAATTCTGAGAGGTCTGTGTCCTTGGTTTTCATTTCCTGCTTGGGTGGCCTGGAAAGAGCTCCCTCACCTGGATAGTGAAGATGGCAAATTGGCCAGATGAAGTTGGGTCAGCACAGTGAATTGTTGGCTGCTACGCTGAGATGGGATTCCAAATGGATTCGCTCAGTCTAGGCTACGGAGCGCTCCCTCCCACCCGCCACACTTCTGAGTTTCAGCACAGTCCCAGCACGCCCCAGGAACGGATCCCTTCAGAAGGTCACGGCTGCCATGGCCACGTCCTCCCACACTCCGCACCCTGCACCTTCCATCAGGCCTCGGCCACCCCAGGGCTGACCCCTGTGTCCCGTTCTTTCCATGATTCTGTGGTAATTTGAGGTCCAAGCCAGTCTCTCTGGAGGGTGGGGAGGGTCTGTTCCTTTGGGTTCCCAGCACGGAGCCCAGAGTCTGCAGTAGAGCCTGAGATAGATCCTAGTAAAATCCTACAATCCACCCTCCCCAGCGGTGGGGCTGCTCCCACAACTGGAGAATGAATGATCATTCTGGAACGGATCTCCTCATTCCTGAATTTTCCAAACTGGAGTCTGAACGATCATTCCATAATGTAGCTCTCATCATGTTAGCCCTTCCCCATGAAGACCCTTCTGTTCCCAACGCAGCTGCCTCGGGGGCCTGCTCTCACTCTCTGAGGTAAGCCCTTCTAGACTTCCTGGTCTCCTTTCCCTCCTCCCCTGTTTGCCTAGTTAGCTATAATGGTTCTGCTTCTCTTCGGCTTCCTATTGGTGGAATCTACACCTGTTGGAATAGGATTCTGGAAATTGTGATTCCCAGGCTTCCAACTCGGGCGGGTGGCCTATACAGTGCCCCACTATTCATCACCCTCCTGCTATAGCTCAGGGGACACGTCCCTGTCATTTTGTCCCATCCACACAGATCTGCTTAATACCATCTATAGACTCCATCTGCTACTCACGTCTTCCCCAAGTTACCCTAACACAGCTTTGTCCTTTCTCCCCTGAAAAAAACCCATATTAAAACCGACTTTGAGGGGTCCGTTAAGCATCTCCCTTCGGCTCAGGTCATGATCCCAGGGTCCTGGGATCAAGCCCCCCATGGGGTTCCCTACTCAGCAAAAAACCTGCTTCTCCCTCTGCCCTTTGCCCTGTTCATCCCCTCTCTCTCTCAGATAAATAAATAAAATCTTAAAAAAAAATTCCACTTTGAGCCAGTCAGTTCCCCTAAGCTGTGACTGAGATGACTCATAATCTCTTCTCTGCCTCCCGTGGACATTCATCGAGGTATGCCTTTTTGCATTCGCTGCAAGGCCCAAAGTTCAGGACTCCACAGCCTCCTCTGGCCTCCTCCCTCCCCTCTCAGGGGACACGGTCACTGCTGATCTCGACGCTGGTCAGCTTCCTCTCTTCATCTTCCAAACCCTTTTGTTGGTGCCTTTGGGATTCCTTCCTGGTCCCAAATCCATGAACCTCTTCTTGAACTGGTGGCCTCTTACTTGCCCCTCAACCACCTACCCTACCGCAGACTTCCTCAGCCGGCGAGTTTTCCATTTGAAAGGTATCTCTTTCTCTTCCTGAGCACAGGCACCTGTGCAGCTGGCGACCGCGGAAGCGCGGCCTTCCGCAGCCCCTCTCCGAGTGCCCGTCATGCACCCGGCTCAGCAGGCCAGCGGGGCAAAGGCCTCATCTTTGGACCGGCCTGTCCTTCATTGCCAGTGTGGGCTTTCTCCAGTCGCCTGAGAACTCCTTGACTTTTTAAGGCAACTGCGAAGTTGGTCTTTACCCCAGTCTTTTACCATAACTCCTTTTCTAAATCAAGACACACTGTGTGATAAAGTTTGGGGAGTGTTCTTCACCAGGAAGTGAAAAAATAAAACGCAAGGCGGCCTCTGTCTCGATCGCTTTATTGGAACATGATGGTAATACAGAACATGGGTTTGGGGGCCCACCACAAATGCTCCCCTCCTCTAGACAGCATGTGCCCCACTTCTGCCGCCGGCAGAGGCTCCAGGGAACCTCCAGAAGGATGGGGGCAGCTCAGGCCAGACCCAAAGGAGGCCCCTGCTATGCCAGGGGGTGTTGGGCACCCTGGGCCGGAGCCCCGACCAGCTGAGGCTCTCGCCAGCCAGACTGCATCTTATGCCTCCAACTCCGTGGGTCTGACTTAGAGACCCACCTGCCTCAGGGAAGGGATTATGGGGCTTCTAGAAGGAACCCAGCCAAGAGATTGAGCACCTCTGAGGGTCAGCGGGGCAAATCATGCCTTCAAGTGTTTTGGCAGATAAACTGCTTAAAGCCCTTACTATGTGCCAAACACCCTTCTAGGGGCTGGTTTACACAAAGGTCAACAGAAATAGGCAGGGCCCATGACCTCCTGAGTGGGGGAGACAGACGAGGGTGAGGGAACCCCACGGGTGACTGTAAATCACAAACACGCAGTGGCTTCTGAGGCCGGTTGTGGTGTGCGAGTGGGGGGAGGCCTGACCTAACAGGGTGGTGGGTCAAGGAAGACTTCCTCAAGAAGTGGTATTTCAGCCGAGGTCTCATGGTCAGATGGGTGGGAACAGCATTCCACGTCATGGAAACAGCTTTGTGCATGGCCCTGCAGCGGCTCGGAGCAGGAGGATAAACAGAGAGAAGCCAGGAGGCTCGGGGCGGAGCGACAGAGGGCAGCGTGGCTGGAGGAGGCTGGAGGGCCGTGTTGGGCTCCGGTGGCCCAGGAGAAAGGTGGTCACCTGCGTGCCCCACGTGACCACGGCAGGGCAGCATTTTGCTCAGCCCGCTGTGGCTGGTGGGTCACGGGGGTGGGGGCTGGACGGAGGCCAGCGGGGAGCTGACCCTCAGGCTGCGAAGCCAGCGGCAGGCTTCTGTCTGAGACGGGGAAGCTGGCAGGGGAGCAGGTGCGGGGAGGTGAGTGTGGTTGCGGACAGGCTAGAAGTGAGGCGCCTTCGAAACACCAGGCCGAGGGGTCGGGCGCGTGGCCAGGAGGGGAAAGCTCCCGGGGGAAGCCCGGCTCCGGGCACAAAGCTGTGAGTACTTTCCCCATGGGTGAGTCTCCCGGGGACTCAGTTACAGGGGTGCAGACGAGGCCACAGAGGGAGAGAGATCGCAGTGAGAGAAGGCTCGTGGGACAGGCACACCTGACAGCCAGGGAGAGGACAGCGCCAGCAGGCCCGGAAGGCCTGGGTGCGCTCGGAGGGGGAGCCACCGGGGCTCCTGGAACCGAGCGAGGAGTGGGCTCGGGCAGGGGCCGTGGTTAGCAGGGAGAGTCCATGCACGCCCCTGCTCCTCCGGGTGCCACCACCCCCACCGCCTGGGGTCTCTTCAACAACCCGGTGGATGGCAAAGGGGATCTTACCCCCTTGGATGGAGGAATCAAGAGCTGCTCAGAGATCACTACTGATGCACCCCAAGGTCATCCAGCCAGCAGAGGACGCTGTGGGGTCAACGCCCTCCCCCCGCCCCCCCCCCACCGCCCCCTC